>WUQG02453097.1:0-12804 GCA_011317285.2 Androctonus mauritanicus | reverse complement strand
GGTAGGATTGCTTTTTCTTTTTTACCATCTATTAAGGACAGGTTAGCCAACATTTATTTTTCTCCAAATTTTCGTCTGTCTGAAATTATCACAGGGCGTGGAAACTTCAATTCTTTTCTTTATCGGTTTAAGTTAATGGACAGTGATAACTGTTACTGTTCCCACCGGTCTCCTCGGGATGTTAACCATTTAATCTTCGATTGTTCGAACTTTACCACAGTAAGGGAAAACTTAGAAAGGCGAGCAGTGTTAAACGGTTACAACTGGCCTGGTGATCTTCATTATTTAATCAGTAACCGATTAATGTTTAAGGCATTTATTCCATTCATTAGGGACTCTAAGGCCCTAGATCCAGTTTTTTAGGCTCTCTTCGAATCAGTGACACTAAAATCAACCTTAAATAATTGTATCATAAAATTTGTTTTTCATTTAAATATTTGTATAATGTTTTTTGTTGGGACTGTCGCGCTCATGTGTATTGTCGGTGTTTTCACTATGTATTATAAATATTAACGCTATCTGTCGGGTTCTTCCTAGTGAAGACTTTGTAGAACATTAATTATTGATTGGTATTATTAATGCTTAAATTGTACCGAAGGCGACTAGCGCTATATTTCCCACTAGTGACCCGCCACGCAAGAATCTTTCGACATTCTCCTAACTTTCCTATATCCTAATAACTTGATCCTTCTCGCGGTTAAACCATAGAGTACAGTCTACTATCCTCTTTGTTAAATCAATAAATAGGTGGCCGACTATCGGGTGATTTTTCGGTGTAGGAGAATGGAGGCTAGGGGGGTTTATCTAAGATTAACCACTAGGGACTAATTCCAACGAATTTTCAGGCGAAACCGATGCGATTTCACCGACGGAGTCTGCCACGAGTCGCCACGTTGGGTGAGTCTGCTAGTGGCCGAAGTCTTCTATCCCGATACCTACTTCCCCACTTCCAGTCCGTCGACCACCTCGGGTCATCCCTACCAGAACGAAATACCTCCGGTGGAAGACTTTTCCAGTTTTCAACAATACCTGAAGAGAAGAGTGGGCCAATCGGAAGAGGCCGCTGGCGTCCATCCCGTCTCCGTCCCTCACCGGCCGGTGGTGTCCCGGCCCAAAGAAAACTGCGACGGCTACGACCAGATCGGCTGTTACTTGGTCAGAGTGTATTACGACTGGTTTTTGGTCAACGGTTCCTGTAAGTGTTGGAAACCTTCGGCCGCCCGGCTGTTTAAATCCCAGTCGGACCCGCCGGCCAAAAACCCAAAAACGAATCCACCCGCTAACTAGTTCCAGCCAGGCTGTCTTGTATTTCACCGCAATAAAGGGCTTTTCTTCCTCTCTCTGGTGGTTTTCCTGACTAGCTCCGCGCCGGCGGTTTCGGTAGCCCCTGCCCAGCCGCGCAATAATAGTAGGGCAAAGCCGTCCGGCCACGGAAAATTCTAAACTTTTCGGTACGGGCGGACGGAAAGTATCCGGAATACGGAGTCGGAGCGGTTTCCAGTTTTTGGTGGGGCCATCCGCAGGAAAGAAACGTTTTAAACCGGAGACGGAGGGCCCGCCGCCAGGGAAGGAAATTCGAGTAGGGAACGAAAGAAAGACGGGTGCGAGAAACGACCGAGTCCGCCCAGTTATTTGACCAGACGTACGGATTTTAAGCCGAGTGTCGCCGTAAGAACCCGACGATAACAGTTCGGACGGCCCGGGCGCCAAATTCGGAATTTTCGCTAAGTAGGTAGCCAAATTTAACGGGCGCAGTGTTTCCCAGTTTAACTGGTACGGTATAAAGGCCATTCTTTAACCGCCACCACCTCCCGGAATCTAGGCTATCCGGGCGGCATTTTTTGGCCCCCTCCAAAGAAATCCGCATTTTGGTCACGCATCCGCGGCACTTAACATTTACCAAAGGTCGGATCAGCGGAAATCCAAGTTTATCCGGCCAGCGTAATTATTTTGTATAAAAGGTATGGACAAACGACTCGGTGCGTCTTCTAGGGTATCGATTTTCACCAGAAGTCACCGACGGGCAAATAGTTCGGCCGGATTTCGATCGACTCGGAAAACGTAAAATTCGAAACTTTAAGATAATCGAGTTGACGGGTGGTCTTCCATCCAGATCTGTCTTAACGCCGCCCATTAACCGTAAATCGGAAGGTGATGGCCCCGATTGGCGGAAAGCTAAACAAAAGTGGCGCGTCGAACTGAAATTAGCTGGCTATAGGTCGGCCGTCAGAGCCCGGGGGATAATTAGAATGGCAGAATAGCTTCCTATGCGTTTCGGTGGTACCGTCCACCGGTAAAAACCTTCTTTTATGGTGGCGTTCGGGGACCGCCCGGAGTCGTACCGTCGCCGGTTTAATATAACGGACCGTCTTTATTACAGATAACACGGGATAGAAAAGTAATTGGTGAGAATACCGAGAATTGACCGTCCGGTGTCCAGGCTGGCAACTAGCCCGGAGCGGCCCCGTCTATACCCGTAACCTTCCCCCACCATAGGATTTTCTCTTTAGTTACGGCTGGGAACCGACTGGTAGCTGGGCGGAAACTCCGAATATAGGATGCCAGTCGTTCCCAACCGCCACACACTAATCCACGATGAGCAAAAAATCTCGACCAACCTTTCCGAAACTCGACCCACCAGTCGGCCGGATTGGCCGACTGGAAACGCTTCGGCTTTCCACTCTGGAGGACCGGGTTCGAGTTTCGGGTCCCACCCCTCGAAAATATTTATGGTGGGGTCCGGGCCCGGCTGACCCCTCCGCCGGGGTGGGCAGCCTGTGGGAGGGCTGGTTTCGCCCCGCCACTTAGTGTTCTTCCTGAATGGAAAGTGGCGTCATCTGTTGACCGAAAAAAAACTCGACCCAGCCGTCGGTGTCCAGCCGGTGGTGGCCAGTGCGCCGCCAGGAAGATTGGTCCCGGACCCACCTCTTTATCCCATACGGCGGAAGAAGCGGAGTTCGACTAGCCGATCAGACTAAAAGTTACAACGTGTAACCAATCGTTATGGCGGCCATGATTTATCGGCCAACAAATTTTACCGCTTTCTAACCGCGCTAAAGATATAATGTGGGTTATCGTCTTCCGGGTGGTCGCCTTAGCCGTCCTCTTATGGCCGTACTCGACCAGTCGTTCCTCCACCCGGTCGGAGACCGATGAGCCATGGCCCGGCCGTTAAGAGTCGAAAGGCGCCATACTCGAGCTTCTGGTACGGTAAAGATTTCGGACCCAAACAGTTTCGATGGCCGTAAAAGGTCGACCGTACCTTGCCTGTCCGATTATTTCAACACGCCGCTTTCCCAAGGGCCGGTTCCAACCGCGGTGGAGAAAGCCGGATAGTCGAGGACGGGCCCGGAATCCCCAAAATAACCTTTCGGGACAGGCCGGACCCGGGACTCGCCGCCCGGCGGGCCGATCGCGCCTCGGATTATAAAGTGGCCGCGAATAATTTGGCTAAGGAAAATCCACCACAAAAATGGCGTTAAACCGGGAGACGAACATACCGCCAGGCGCAAATTATATTATTTTGTTTTTACACCACTATTTTTCCATTCGTTTCATTTTCGCCTGAGTTTCGTATCCGATATTTTAAATATTTCTGTATTTTTTAAGGTGGATATAAAAATCCACGATAAATATTTATTCAATTATTTTCTCTTCATTAAACGCTGGCCGCCTATTATTAAAAATAAAAGTCGAAGGTGGCCCGTAAATCTGAAAAGGTGGCCGACTAATCATGTTGTCCCCCAAAAATATACCGGAACGTTATTAGTACGCCTACGTAGAACGCTATCTATACATACCTATGTCGAAGAACTATACAGGGAGTCGGAATAAATAGGCTTACCATACGTCCGGGATTAGCCCGGACAGTCCTGGTTTTTTAGTGCGGTCCGGGGCTCGAGAATTTTATGACTGGCCAGGAGTTATTTTTATTTTAGACCTACAGTGGTACCTCGACTTACGAGTGTTTCGAGATACGAGCCGTCTGTCTCGCTTCGAGTTGCCAGCCAAAATTCGAGTTACCAGCAGTGGCTAGCGGCCAAGTAAGTGCCGCCCGGAGCATAACATCAGCCCCGAACGGCACTTACTTTGCCCCTGTGACAGACCTTGGTTAACTCCTTAATACCGCCACTTGAAATAAAATATAAATTAATGCAGAAAAAAATTAACAGCAAAAATACAGTATACACATTAATACTGTACATCTGTCCGACAGATTAGAATTTTTTTAGGACTTTTATATTTCTAGAAAATAAAATAAAATATGAATAAAAAACGATTAGGCCTAGCGGGGCTAAATCTACACGGTCGACCAGACCACCGGACCGTCGGGCAGACCCGCTGTCGAGTGAAGGGTTGGACAGTGTGTAGGCTTGTCGGCAGACAAATATGGAAATCTGTTAAGACTTTTAAGTAATTTCAAAAATATGTCCTGGGTTGGACCCAAAAAAAATATGGTAAGCCTATCCACAATATACATCATTTGCATATGCATTGTTTATTAGTCAGAAATGGTAAATTTGAATCAAATAAATTCACATTTACATCATTTGAATAGAATGTAGCTATCTATTTTGTTCAAATTTTCTTTTTTACCTTCTGTATTCAGTTCATAATTACATACTGTATATAAATTGTATATGAAATATACCATTCTGCAGTGTTGTATTAAGTTGCTTAATCATTTTGCTAAGTTAGTATGGTTTATATATAATAATTTGTCTTGTTATTATGAGATTTATGAAACAAAGATTCATGATGATAAGCAGTAAGAATTTCAACTATAGTTTCGGTAACTTCAAGTACTGAGGAGAAACAATTGTCATAAGAATATTAAAAGAATTTTTTCTTTTATGATTTATTAATAATTTAATAATATAAAGGAAAAATTCTTTTAATATTCTTATGATAATTGTTCCTCCTCAATACTTGAAGTTACTGCAACTATACAGTAGTTGAAATTCTTACTGCTTACCACTATGAATCTTTGTTTCATAAATCTCATAATAACAAGACAAACTATTATATATAAGCTGTACTAACTTAGAAAAATGATTGAGCAACTGAATACAGCACTGCCGAATGGTATATTTCATATACTTTTTATATACAGTATTTAATTATGACCTGAATACAGAAGGTGAAAGAGAAAATTTGAGCAAAATAAATAACAACATTCTGTTCAAATGATGTAAATGTGAATTTATTTGATTTGAATTTACCATTTCTGAAAAATCAACGATGCATATGCAAAATGGTGTTATATTGTGGACTCCCTGTATATACCTGTATATTAACATTAACTGACAGCACTCTCAGGCAGTTTTGGGAAAACTCTTAGTGTTTTAATAACTAAAAATAATGAACGTTTTTGGCTTTCTCAGTCATCTTCAGGTTTCTGTTCTAGAATACATTCATTTTTTAAATTTATCAGAACATCAGCAACATAAATTTAAAAAACGAATGTATTCGAGAACAGAAACCTGAAGGTGGCCGAGAAAGTCGAAAACGTTCGTTGTTTTTAGTTATTAAAACACTAAGAGTTTTCCCAAAACTGCCTGAGAGTGCTGTCAGTTAATATTAATATTTTAAAAAGGGTTTGGCAGTTCACAAGAGAATTATTTTTATACCTGTATATATTTTTTTAATATCTTTAAACAATTAAAAGTTTTTCCCTTTATTAGAGAAAATCAAGTTTTATTTTTAGAAAGAGAAGAAGAGGAGCAGTTAAGGGTGAACCAAATAGGTATTGGTTCAGCTTCATTTTTCTGCCAAAATTAAAAATGCTACAACAAAGAAAACAACACTTTCATAGTCATTTTATTATTATACAAATTAGCAAGTGTGTTTTTAACCAAGATTGTTTATTTCTCATCAAAGTTAACAAAATTACACTGTACAAAAATTTAAAAAAAAAAAAATAATTTTTGAAACCATTTTTGATATAGTATGAAAGTGCTATCACCTAAATTGGCTCATAGCAGTATAACCTTTTGAATGGTTTTTAAGAGATATCTTAATAATTTTTAAAATACTATTTAAACTATTATATTTTTTAAAATATTTATATAAGCATTTCTTTATGCTATTCATTTCCAAAAAATTACTTTGTAATAATCATGTTATAATGATTAAATTGAAAAATGCTTAAATTGATTTAACATTATTGTGATAGTTAACTTTCAATTTTGCACAAGGACTAATTTTTTACAATTTAATTGTTCAACTAAAGTTCACTTTGACAACTATACATTAGATACAATATCAGTAGACATAAAATAGTTTTTCCATATTCTTAAACAGTACAATATAAAATATTTATTACATTAATTAATTCTTTAAAATTTGCAAACAAAAAATTATACAGATGCATTTAAATTTGAAATACTACATATTTTTTAGTGCTTATGTAAATTTCATTTCTAATAAAATTTTATTTAAAATCATTATATTATTTTGTAAATGAAAATATTTCCAAAATTTTATATCTATATATATAAAATATATAGAGGAATATTTTATATATATATATATATATATATATATTGGAATTTTCTTGATTTATAATTATATATTATATACACACAAAACTTTAAATGAAGTGCTAGTAATTATATTTTTAGTAATGAAGACATAACCAATTAATATATCTATTAATTTTTATTGTTTTATAAAAAAAAATAAAATTTAGTTTTGTTTACTTTTTAAAGTAATACCAGTTTATTCAACATAAAAATAAATATTTTTAATTAAATATATTATATAAAATTTTTATCAAACATGCATAAATTTTTAATTTTGTTTATAGAAATCTGGATAAAAAAAAAATCTCATAGAATTTTTCCATTTAAGCATTTTTATAAGTAATTAATATCGGTGTGCATTTAAGAATTAATAATTTTTTTTAATTTGTTTTATTCATTAAATAATTTATTTTAAAAAATTTAAAGTTGAGATTTTTAATTTTATACAGATTTTTTTAAAGAGAAAACACAATCTTCCAAATACTGATTGTATTTAATAGACTTTAAAGTTATCATCAGTATTATAATTAGTCGAACCACAGAATTAAGCAAATTATGTTTTATTATTTGAAACATTTGTGATGTAATTTTAAACATTTATGATGAAATTATTTCGAAATTATTAAATGTCATTAGTTTTCTAAACTTGTTTTCTCTTTTTTTGATGTAACATAAACTGGTCTCTGCAGTTTTTATTATTTTTATACATGTTTTAGCATCTTAAAATTTTATCCTTCAGTATTTTAATATACTTTGGTTACAAAAAAACATAAAATAGTGCAAACCTTAAGATAGGAGAGTATAGAGTAGTGGCTGAGAGTATATAGAAAGAAATTTAAAAAAAAATATTGAAATTTTGTAATAAAGCAGCAACTCTTGGTATAGTTATCAAAAGTTTGAAGTTCTATGCATACTGATGAAAACTCTTTGTAAGCTGACAAATCATTTAACTAGGATTTTTCCAATTGACATTTGAGTATTCCCATATCTTACAAGACCATTTCTTGTGTTTAAATTATAATTTAAATAATTTTTTTTCTTTTTTTTTATCCTTCATAAAATATATGAATGAATGCAAATGCACTAATTTCCATAATTTTGTTTATGTGATATTTTATCAATTTTAGTTTTTATTTTTTCTTGATATTTGAAATTAAAATGCAGTTATTTTTGAATATATTTGAACTTACAACTGTGTAATGGAGAATGTATAGCTAAGGATAATTCAATGAATTGAAAATATTTTTATTTATTTTCAAATTACCAGGTAAAAGTTTTATTTTCTTTATAAAACTCTTTATTTTCTACATTAAAAAATAGTTTTGTTTTATCTCAATTAAAATATTAAGAGATATGAATAATTTTTAATAGTTTTAGAAATGTAAATAAAAAAATTACTTATAAGAATCTACTATCAATAGGGCCAGATTTATAATTTTGGAGGCCCTGAACTTGACTGTTTTGGGGAGCTTACTTTTAAGTGAAGGAAGGAAATCAGGAGCAAAGAAATCAATTACATATATAAATTTACTTTCCATGAGATTTGAAATATCCTGTGACAGGTTTAGATTATTTAAAAATTTTTAATTGAATTCTGTAAGTGCATTGATTAGCATATCAATAAATAAGAATCAAAACAGTTATGCCTATAAAAGTTATAGTTGTAGTAAGAATGAAAATATAAGAATACGGCAATATAATGTATTATTTTAAATATTCAAATTTAACAAAATGTTAAAGTATGAAATAAATTTTGAATTTTTAAAATTAAAACTCACATTGTTAAATGATTTTAGTAAAGAAGAAAAAGTTGATTTTAACAAGTAACATAGTAATATAAAATGAAAAGAATTAGGTTTCTGACATTGGAAATTTCATGGAGAATATATTATTATATATTTATAAGTGTGTATATATATATATAATTTATTTCAAAATACTGATATATTAATATGAAGCAATATAGAATATAAGAATGTAATTAGAGAAATAATAGTTATGTACAATAATTACAGGAAATAAATTCTTAATTTTCTACATTTTCCTAATAATGAAATCATTAATAATATCATTGTACATTAGAGATTTTATCAAATTACTTTTGATTTGAAAGTGTACTGTATACTAAGGTAATTTAGATAATCTTTAGTTTGTTTTATATTCATAGTTGTTTTATATTTTTTTCATATAACACATTTTGAAAATGTCTTTTATGAAAAGAAGTTCTTTTACAGTTAGTTATGAACATTGTCAAATATATCTTCAGGATCATATATAAATTAGGGAAAACATTTGCTAATTTTTTTTTATATATTATTTTAACATAGCAGAACATTTATATATTTTATTACATTTCAGTAATCCAAATATTTTAATAAATTTTTTAAACTGAATATATTCCTATAATAAAGTATTATCTATATCATTATTATAGATATTTGTCATGGCATTAATGCTCTCATTGTCTGTATCTTTTATAGTTTTTGATGTCATATAAAAATTTGAATCTTTTCGACATAATTTTATATAACCTTCTCTTTAACTTAATTCAGTTATTAAACTATCTAATAAAATGTTTAATATATTAATGCAGTGTTTCCCAAAGTGTGGTACGCGTACCCCCAGAGGTACGAGAAGAGTTTGGTGGGGGGTACACGTTGCACCGGGCTTTGATTGGGCCTGAAATATTTCAAATATTTCAACAATTTTAAAAACATTTGAAATATTAAAAATTTTGTGTTTTAATATTGCATATTATTCCAGATATGTATATCTCTCATATTTTTTATCCAAATGTAAATTTGAACTATGACTGTATTTTGTTGTCCTATTAAACAACTCTTATTATGCTAAGTATAATTGTTTAAACAAGTAAATTATTTTGTGTTTATTAATTTTATTAAAGTATTTACAATAATAAAATATATAATTAATGAGTTTTTTAAAAAAATAATTAAAGACATCATGAAAATACCAAGATTTTTATTTAAAAAATTCAAACTTCCAAAAGATTGAATTTATTTTTAGCAATAATTTACTAGAATAAAGATTTTTGAGAATTATATAAAGTTAAAAGCAATATTTTGATGAAAATTTTAATTTTATTTTTAATTTTTTAAGTAATTGTCTTTTATAAAATAAAGCTTAACACTAACGCAGTTGTGGTTAAATATTTATTTAGACTAATGTTTTCAGCATTACAAATCACTTGCCATCATCAGGTTCCACATATATAAATAAAAATGGTTAAGGATTCTAGAACACAATACAAATATAAAGAATAATGTGAAGAATAATGGCAAGTGATCTGTATTGCTAAAAATGTTAGTCTTAATAAATATTTAACCACAACATTTTATACAAGACATAAGCAGTATAACTGAACTCTTAATGAATTTTTAAATAATAAGTAAAAATTGCAATGATTGGCTTGTTTATTGCCATATCTTATGGTTAAATTTGAAAATCACTTTGCACTTAGTGGCTCTGAAATTCAAAATCCAATGACAAGAAATAGGCTGATTAGGTAATAATTATCATAAACTATCATATTATAGTACTATATTTATAATTAACATTTATAAAAAACGTATATAATCTGTTTTATATGTGTTTTTTATATATGTTTTTTGTAATTCATGTATCCTATATACTGATGTAATCTCGTTTTAGACGATAGTTATTTGCATTATTTACAAAAAATGGTTTTCTATTGTTACCATAGTTATCAATCTATAGTCATATTTTGAGTCTGTTTGTTTTATGGAAGCTGATAATGATTTTAATAAAAGTCGAAAGTGCTTCTTCCGATTAAATTTTTGTACGTTATTTTCACTTTAAACTTCCTTCCATAGTGCTAGATCTATCTTGTATAATTAACATTGGCAGTGAATAGTTTGATTTTATTTGTGTTTCATATTTATAATTGCTTATATATTAATGCTTTTTTTAATGTTTTAGTATCAATAGATTAAAATTGTAGTGACTTTCAAGTATCTAAGAACCAATCAAATGTTTTTACGTTGGAATTAATGTGAAATGAGTTTTTGATTTACAAACTTTCACTTAACAGTTTTTAATATCCTAATAACCTTCCTTCATATACTGAGGGACATTTGTAAGTAGTACTCTATTTCAAGAAAAGTAAAAAATTATTTAATTATAAAAAGTAAAATAGGTTGGAAAATATTTATGAATTATATAGGAAATGGCATAGAAATGTTTACTTTAAAACCTCTAAAAGAAATATTTATGCCAAGAGTATAGAATGTATATTTTGAATTAGATATTACAATATAAAAACAGGTGTAGACTTCACTGTAAGTGGAACCTCAAATAATGATACTGGTAGAGTTATTACAATATAGATAAAATTTCTTTTTATAATATGAAAATTTATAAAATATTAGCTTTTTAAGATAAATCTATTAATAGAAATCTTGGAATTGAAAAGATTGATAAATAATATAAAAAGCAGATAAGATTTGATTGGTGAATTTATAAATTAATTGATATCTATTGAAATGTTGAAAAAAAGTGATTATCAAATAATATCATAACAGTCATGATTTCATATAATAGTCCAGATCATTATTATATAATATGGTTTTTTCTGATTATTCATTTTAATAAATTATTTTTTACTTTCTTAAGAATTATTGATTAGATTTATGAAATTCATAAGTATTCATTTTCCTAGATTTGATATATCATCACTTTATTGATGATGAAATATATACTAAAAATATTTTTATCATGTCTACAGTATAATTTTTCATGATTTTTAATTACATTTGCTAATTTGATTTTATTTGTTTTGGAACTAATTTATTATAATTAATAAATACTATTATTAATAATAATTATTAACCTCGGAATAAGAGATGAAATTGAAAAATGCTTTTACTATTAGACTTATTAACTATAATAAATTACCATCATTTATTAAGCTATCTTAATTTGAATAAAATTAAATGGTTGTATTTTAACTGGAATATAAATGAATTTAAACTTTAAAAAACTTTTATTTTTAACATAATTAAAACATGTTTAAATTTAGACAATTTAATACTTTGAGAAGAATATAGTAGACTTACAGGTTTGAATTATATGTATTGTAGATTAACTGGGGTTAATTTGTAACTCAGAAGTATTGTTTAGTTATTGATATTTTATCTTGGATATGATATCTAAAAGTTTTTAAATGTCTCAGTAGATAATTAGTGATTAAAATTAGAATCAAATTAAAATAAGATTATTATTTTATTGCAACAAGAAATTATTGCAATAATTTCTTGCAGAAAATAAATAAATTTTCTTTTTACCTTTTTCAATAAATGATAAACTTTTGAATATAATATAATATGCAATTTTTTTATTTTTTAATATTAAATGGATATTGTCCATAATTCTGATTTTTTTTTATTTATTTTATGGATTACTCTCTATCTCAGATAATTAGGAGTCTACAGTAGAATGAATTTCATTAAAAATTCATGTAATAATTGTGCATAAATATTTTTGTTTTCTTAATAAATCTTTAATCTTATAAGTAGTTTGATTTCTAAATTCTGTTAATAGCATAAATAATTTTAATTTCATATTACAGTAAATGATAAAATGAGTGGATTGATATAATGTTACTATAATATGTTTAGAATCTGTATTTAAATCAAATGTAGCAAATATTTAATATAAAATAAACAAATTAACTACAGCACATGATAAATTCTAAAATTATTTATTTTTATCAATATTTGTGTATTTTTTAAAAAATGCTTAAATCATAAATATAATTATAATGCTTAGCTTAAAAAAATGTATTTTATGAATAGATACCACAAGGCCAAGAGGTGGGCGTTTAGCTCGCAGAGCTAGATCTTTCAAGGAAGATTTCTTTGGGAGGATTACGCAAATGAGAAGCCCTTCAGGTACTCGTTCTGGTTCTCCAAGTAAAACTCTTTATTCTAAATCAAGAAATAAAGGTGCTGCTAATGATTCTGAACAGGAAAGTTCAAATACTGGACCTGGAAAAGTAATTATTTCTATTGATATCGAAATTATAAATTTTTTCTCTTATATTAATATATTTCACTTATAAATAAAAATTATATGTATATTGTCATTTTTTCATTAAAATAAAAATAAAAAAGGGTTATTTAGAATCATGAAATTGAACATTACAGCTAGTTCTCGACTTACGGCCTATGCAACTTACGACCATTCGACTTTACGACCACAATCGCTAGCCATATTAAATTTCAGAATTATTTATCTCAGA
>WUQG02453086.1:0-12805 GCA_011317285.2 Androctonus mauritanicus | reverse complement strand
CATAATAACAATTGTATATCTTTGTAAAAATAGCATTAATAGAAAAATATATACTTAAACCAGTGCACACGAATTCATCAATTTAAATGTGCGCATTATTTCAAAATAAAATCAGAAAAGAAAATTGTAACAACATGCCCCGGTCTCCCCTATATAGAATTTAACAATATTTAAAACAGAATTAACAATACTTAATACAATTTCTTAACAATACTTTTTTATACAGTATTAATTTTTTGAGTATTTCTTCATGATTATTTAGATAAAAATTCTGTTTTACTTCGAATCTTTTCGTTTTTTACATTATTTATATAGAAATTATCAATATTTAATACAGTATTTGTAACAATCCTTTTTATACATCAATTTTTTTTATATGTTTCATACTTCTTTAGATAGAAATTAATGCTTTTTTGCATAAAAATTTTTGTATTTTTTTATATACTTGTTTAGACAGAAATTAACAATATTATATCTAAAACAGTATCTGTGATAATACTTTTTACACATTAATTTTTGCGTGTTTCACGCTTGTTTAGCTAGAATTTAACAATGAATTTTTATACAGAATTTTTTGTTTTTATGCGCGTGTTTAAACAGAAATTAACAATACCTGAAACTGTATTTATAACAATACTTTTTACACATTAACTTTTTTGTGTGTTTCACACTTGTTTAGCTAGGCATTAACAATGCTTTTTTACACGGAAATTCTTGTGTTCTATACGCTTATTTAAATGCAAATTAACAATGCTTTCTACACAAAATCTTTTGCTTTATATCTTGTTTAGACAGAAATTGATAATACTTAGTATAATACTTTAACAGAGAATGAATTTTTTGTATGCTTTTTATATTTGTTAGATAAATATCACCTGAAATATGTTTTCGAAATACCTTAAACTTTAAAAAATAAATCCAATTATCTTTTGTTCTAATAAATCAAATTAAAAAAAAACAAACTGTTTTAATAATGCAAAGACAAATTATATAAATCATATCTCTCGACAAGCTTAAAAATTCCATTTCCAATCTTCTGTGTCTCTCTCTCTTAATGTACTCGATGCCTTTAACTCAGTGTAAAGTTTACTATTAAATAATTCAGATCAAATATTTATTTTAAGACATTTTCGGATATTACTGCGTGCCATCATTAAATATTAAAGAAGCCGAAAGTTCGTCGAACTGTGAATAATTAATAAATAAATAAAATTCATACCAGGAAATTACGTTCCTAAATATTTATTTTGCAACTTTGTAAATTTATTTTTTAAGCAATACGTGTATTGTCTATTTTCGCATAAATATATATAATTAATATATACAGAACTTTAACAAGTCACTTTATTGAGAATTTTTGAATAATTTTGCATATTTCCTACAAAAGGAAATTGCGATTGTGATTGATTACATACAATAAACGTTGAATAATCAATTGTTATTTAAGATTTTGAATAATTAATTTTATGGTAAAATATATTTATTTAAAAAAAAAAATTCCGTATTTTACTCTAACTACTACATACATGTTTATATACATGTATAGACTATAATTCACACTTGTAATAAACATGTACATGTTACATTATGTGTACGTTAAATGTGCATATAATGTAGCATATACATGTAATGTTACATTGCACGTACATTACATTACATTACATGTACATGTAATACATGTAATAAACATGTACTACATAAATGTTTATACATGTTTATTGAAATAATTTTTTAAGCTACTGTATTTAATAAAATACAGTACAAGTACAGTATAGTACATTTAAAAAACAGTACAGTACAAATACAGTAGCTTAAAAAAACAAAAACAGTAGTTTACAGTACAAAAACAGTAGCTTACAGTACAAATACAGTAGCTTAAAAAAGCAAAAACAGTAGCTTACAGTACAAATACAGTAGCTCAAAAAACAAAAACAGTAGCTTACAGTACAAATACAGTAGCTTAAAAAAAGCAAAAACAGTAGCTTACAGTACAAATACAGAAGCTTAAAAAACAGTAGCTTACAGTACAAATACAGTAGCTTAAAAAAAGCAAAAACAGTACCTTACAGTACAAATACAGTAGCTTAAAAACAAAAACAGTAGCTTACAGTACAAATACAGTAGCTTAAAAAACAAAAACAGTAGCTTACAGTACAAATACAGTAGCTTAAAAAAACAAAAACAATAGCTTACAGTATAAATACAAACACAATAAATACAGTAGCTTAAAAAATTATTTCAATAACATGAATAAAATAATCTCATTCATCGGACGAATAATTTGAATCTATAAGGTCTAATATATATATATATATATATTTTTTTTTTTAATATTTACGACTTTCTATTCTGAGAAAAATGTTCAATTTATAACTATAAATAAAACCGATTCATAATCGTTACTTATTAATATTCATGCAAGCACTGTTCTGACGTCATAAATGGATAACTAAAAATTTTTCTCTCGCTTCAAACAGGATTAACTAAAATAAGAAAATTATACCCTGTGTCACATTACAAATACGCTATTTTAATGATACTTAACTGGACGTACTTATCTTGCGTAATATTAAACAATACATTATTGATTATTTAAATCGAAAGCTTGCTGTGAATGCACTCTCAGAAAGCAACCACGTGCGTCGTTTCACATGTTTAACGTCACTCACGCTGAGCCCATTCCGACAATTTTCTAAAAATTATTGCTCTACCATCTAATCCGTTTAATAATATTACATAAATTCGCTAATATATTTTTACTCGTTAGATAATATAAAATAGGATTTTTTTTTTTAAATTTAGTTTTCTTTTTTTTCAAATTTCGATTGTTTTTTTTTTCTTTTTAATTTGACGTCACCGATGATGTAACTGTCAAAATTAACGTTTTAAATGTTTTTTCATTATATTAAAATTGAATTTCAGCTTGGAAATTATAATTTCACTTTTTACAATTGAGTTAAAAGGTAAATTTTTATATACTGTACATGTTTCGATAGTATTTTTTTTTTTAATTAATGTAAATAGTTTGCCAAACGATATTTTGATGAAATGTTTGTGACGTCAGCGGTAGTCGCTATTAACGTTTGATAAGTAACTTTCGGATTTTTCTTTTTCAATTTATATCTCTCATCCAGATTTTATTTCATTTTTTTATTTTTAACTAAAATTACTTCCTTAAAGTCGCCAGAGAAGTTTCTCAAGAATAGTTGATAATACATTAGTAAATTAAAGAAGTTTTTAACAAATAACACAGACGACTTTTTCTCATGAAGAAATCCATTTGTGTAATTACGATTTTTTGATTCATTTAGTAACTAATTTAAAAAATTAATGTACAGTATATTGAAATAATTCACGAACATTAAACTGGAAGAAATTAATAATAAACAGAATAAAATGGTAGTAAGTACATTTTGTATTATATATGTACTTTAGAGAATTGTAGCAGGAAATGTCACTTATATCTTAAGTGTTGGCTTAATAAATGTTTTGATGTTATATTGATCGTATTGATTAAACTTTATACTGTACAGTTAGACACGTCTATGTCATTAAAAAAAATTCCTGTAATTAAATATTTTACAATTTTAAATTTAAAAACGCTTTTTGCGTTTTTTAAAATGATAGCTGTAAAATTAACGAAAACAAATACCGATTTGATGTATAGCACTTCAATTAGTCTAAAGCAAATATAAATAATGTACATTGTTTAATTTCTGTTTTATAAAATTTATAAATTAAACAGATGGTATCAAAAGTGAGTATTTGATAAAATACTTTCTTTTGATTAATTTTTAAAATTTATATAATTTTAATAATGCGTAATTTTGAAAATAGTACAATATTCTAATAATTACATAAAAAATTTATAATATTTAAGATCAGTTAACAATAAACGAAATTGATACTTATGAAGTAATCAATGGTCAAGATAAGTAACTTATCATTTTATAGATAATAATCCGAATTCTTTTTCATTAAAAGTCATACATCATTTCTTGGATTAACTAAATTTATATTATTTTTCTTTTTTAACAGACTAACTGGCTCCACTTTCCATCTATTGATTTAATTGAACTCCATCTATTGATTTAATACTTTTCTAATAAATTTAATTTATTAAGATTATTTGGCTAGCTTTTGGGGTGCTATTAGTGGAGTATACGCCTTTGCATCATCTATTTATACAGGTATGGCATAATTATTTAAAAATATAAAGTTAATGTTTCAAAAACTATAAAAAGTAAACATTAAAAATATTTTTTATTATTTGCGAACGATCAAAATATATACGCATGAAAACAATACTTATAATGAATATTGTTTAGATTATACTTGCGAAAAGCTATATAACAATTATTTCATAAACATGATAAATTCAAAAATCTCAAAAAGTCATCTGCAATACTTTTCTAATTAATTTCTTAGACGTATTAAATTATTCTAAGTCAAATTATAAATTGTAAGCTTTTTATTGAACAATACTAAAGATCGATGTGCTATATCAAATATGTCAAAACTGTATTTGAAATTTCTTCAATCATCTCTATGTCGATATAATAAAAATATCGTTTAAGTACTGTAAGATTAGATTTTTATATATGAATGGCATAATATTAAAATCTCGACTATTCAAATTTAACTAAAAACATAATGTAGAATATAAAATAAAACAATAATTCCTGTGTAATGTATTTTATTATTCCTTAAGCACTCCTAGGAAAGTACCATTGAAAAATGATTCTCTAGAAATGTTTCTTTAGAATAAATTCAGCGTAAATACTTTGGATAAATCTCTGTACGAAATAATTTCCCTTGATAGTATTTATGATTTCCTTTTTTGAAAAACTGAACATTTCATAAAAGTTTTTTAGGATGTCGAGATGACGTAGAAATATAAAATTAACAAGTACAATTCATAAAGAAATAATTTAATCAAGTGAAGTAATACTTTTTGATAGAAATAGAAAGCTATTTCTATAAAAATATAGTTTGAAATCATATTTTATAGTAAGCAATTTCTATATTAAATACAGTATTTTCTTTTGATTTATTTATAAATTTATATACAGTATACTATAATGTACATAATTTCATTAAATGTGAAATATAAATTGAAATTTATTGGAAATTTTAATAGTTTTAATTAAAATTTTTGAAGTTAATACTCATAATAGGTTAAAAGTCGAGTCATAATTCATTGATAGATAAAGTTAGAAAATGCGGGAAAGGTTTCATGATAAATTGTTAAGAAAAGTTACCGAGATCAATACATAATAACAAAATGGAAAAAATGACCGAAGGATAAGAAACATGACATATGATATGAAAAATCTATGATCAACAATCTTTTATGTATTCCTGATACTGTATTATATTGCATATATAAATTAGTATAATTTATTACGATTTTTTATAGCGTTTCTTTACTTATTCCTAAACTTATAAATTGTATTCTGCTTAATAAAATAGCATCAGATATTTGATATATTTATAATATAAATATTTTTGTAATACTACAGTATAGAAATTTTTGTAATATTACAGTAAAATCCTTTTAAATAAAATAAAGAAAAGATGTATAGACACTTTATTGATTTAAATTTGTTAAAATTTTTCAGTTTTCTTTATTTTTAAGCTTATCCTTGTACAGTATTTGGAATTATCAGCAATGAGAATCCAACATCAGATATGAGTAAATATATATTTTTTTTCTTTACAATTCAATTTTATAAAAATTGAGTTGCAAAGAAGTCTAAATACATCTGAAATATATTTGAAAAGTTTTTCATTCCAGTTTTTGAAATTTATAAAATACTATATTAAATTTTAAATGAAAGTCTATTGCAGGAAAAATATGTAATGTAGCATGTGGATAGACAATTGCATGTTTCGTGACTAAGTACAGAATAAATCTCGATACAACCTTACAATATTTGCATGAATTATAATTAAATTATTCTAATTACATGCAAAAAGCAATGAGTTATAAATTATATACTAAGATATTCGAGAATATTTAAAATAATTTTAGACTATAAAGTAAGTTTCTCTTATTTTATTTTTGATTTTAAATTTAATACACGAAATATTTTTTTATAAGTAGAATTTTTTAAGCTTTCAGTATAAATCGAAACATTTCATGAAAAAAATTTTTCTTTGGATCAGTTAAGGGGTTCAGTAATAGCGGGAACTATGCCATAGTTTGTAAAAAATAAAATCAATGTAAATCTTGGGTGAATATAATTTCCAAGTAATTTATAAATTTTGTTAATAATTATTATATGCAAAAATTATAAATACTTTATAAGACATTTTCACTACGATTTTAAATGTTTTCTCATGTTTTACATATTGTATTAATAATATTGCTTCTTCTCTTACTGGGATCTTTAAACAATTGTTCGAAAGAGTCGATCGCCAAGTGATATTATTTTGTTTAATGCTGAAATTTATCCGTAAAGTTATTTTTTAAAATAATTGCAACTTTATAAAATATAAAACTTGGGCTTAGTTCAAATTGGCAGAACTAAAAATTTTATTTCTTGAACTTAAGTTATCAAACATTAAAGAAATATTTTATAGTAAGTTTTTAAAATATTGAAAAATATATATTATATATATAAACTTATATGACGTATATTTATAATAAATGATTGATTTATATACATAAATAGCTGTAAAACAATTACAGTACTGTATGTTATGTCAAGCTTGCCAGCTAAGTTCAAAAACCTCAAAAAGTTATCTGGAACATGTCATTTTAAGTAAAAAAGAAGACATATTTGTAAACTTTGTACATAATCTTCATACATTAAAAATAATTTTACTATTGAATTTTTCATCTGTTAAGAGAAGTCTTTATCCTAAAAGTGATTTTTAATGTTCATCTAACGATGAAGTTTCTGCCTTTGATTGATTGATTGATTCGGGTATATTTTCCATCAAATCCATATATCATAGATTCTTACTAAAGATATTTAATATCCATCATGCATCCTTTAAAATTTCTTTAGTTTTAATAAACGATATTTTATTTTTATTACCAAAACTTGAAAATTTTTTCATACAAAACTGCATTTTTTAATTTTGCAATAAAATATAAAAAGTAAAAAAACTTATTAATTTTTATTTAATACAATTTACCTAAACATTTTCCTTTAATTTTAGATTAACAAGATAGATTCATTCTAAGTTTTCAAAATTTTGTGAAGTTATATAATAGTTACAATAAAATATAAAGACTATATTTGAGAAATACTGATATATGATATAATAGCAATATTCTATTATAAAATAATGCTTTAGGAATTTTTCTTTATTGTATTTTATTTTTTCCATTTCACTTTATTGACAAGGTTTTTCTTTCTAAGATAGATGAAAAATAACCTACATTTTTAGTTCGATCAACATGGTTTTTATGACTGAATATCTTTTCATCATTGACTGGAATTAAATTGCATCAATTATAATAAAATTCTTTCACTACCAATTTTAGAAAATAAAATGTTTAGGTAAGTACAGTTTACTATTTTCCTTCTTTTATTCATACTTAAATTGGTGAGAAATTATTTCGGGCATAAAGAATTACGGATATATATAGTGGATTAAATAAAGTACCGTGGTCTTTTGAGAGGCTTGTTGGCAAAATATCTCGAGAATTGATTTTCGATTTGAACAAAAACCATACTACTCACAAAAGAGGTCATAGCTATAGATCACATTTTCTAGCTACCGAATACCTAGGAGAACTGCATTAGTTTATAAGAACAAATATTCAGTTAGAAGCTAGTTTTTGCTTCTGTTGTTACTATTGTTGTTGTTATCGTTTGAGTTGTTTTGAAAAAAATAAGTAAATAAAAATAAATAAAATTCGGAGATAGAAAAATAGAAAATTTATATCGTAAATTTTCTGTTATTCTATATCGTAAATATTACTCAGAAAATTCTTATTCTTTAATGTTTCAGAAATTTTATTTAAGCTAAAATATTTCTAAAAAGATCACTTGCAAATATTTCCCATAAAATGTTTACAAACATTATTAATTACAAAAAACAAAATTTATAAATTTTGTTTTAAAATAAATAAATGTTATTTATAATTTGTCAAGTATTATCTGAAAATAGATATTTAATAACTTTAAATTATTGTTCGTTAATAACATAACCATTTTTAATTTATGCACATATAAATCATTTAAGAAAATGTATCCTGTAAATTTATTATATCAAACGTAGTAAGAACGAAATCTACTATACAAATTCATAAAAACTATATATTAGCTACTTCATGCAATAAATTAATCGAGTAATAAAAAATATTATTCAAATAAAAAAAATAAATAAAACTAATAAAAATATTTTCTGCCATTACAGAGAACAAAATTAGAATTCTGACGTCACCAAAACTATCTGGATGCATCTCGAATCAGTCACGATACACTATCGACCCATTTATTTTTTGATTATAGCGTGACCACACGTGAAATGAGCACTCTTTTGGTTTTAAATATCCAAATACTGTAAACAAAAAAATTTACTGATGTCAATAACTTAAAGGAAACAATTATCTTTTTTTTATTATTATTATTTAAAACGCTCGGGATATATTTAATTGAATTTTATTCGTAGAGTAATTTAAAATAATGAACTTTCCACCGACTTAAAATAATTTCCAGATTTTTTAACGAGAATAAAAATTGCCACCGTTATCCGACCAAATCGTTTTGGTGATGTGTTGTTAATGAAGATTTGAAGCGTACAAACTATACGATGTGTTTTCCGGTTGCTATGGTGATCATATTTCTGGTATTTTGGTTGAACGTTCAGTGACTCCGTCTGCACTCTGACAGCTACCTATACAGTACAGGAAATGAATACATTAAACACTATCTATGTCTGAAATTTTTCATTTTTTTTAAGCTTCCCGTTTATACACGCGTCCTAATTCTATTCATAAACAATCTATGGCATTGTAGCCCACATTTATTGCGGGAAATTATCGAATTATTGTTTCCATTATTCTCATCTGGTATTTGCAAAAATTTCAATTTTCTAAATAAATTTGCATTTCATTTCTTTCGATAGATACAATAACAAATACAAATTTATAGTATTTTTGATATATTTACATTGTCTATTTACGGTAGCTACTGTTTAATAAATAATGATATACGCAGCAGTCGGTGTTTTTATTTTCCTTTAAGAAATCTTCATTTGTCGAACAACACTTACATCCGCATTTAGATATTTTTCTTATTTATTTAGCTTATTCTCACTGACGTTAATTTTTATTATAGAGTACTAGTCAGTCGATTTGTGCAAACAGTTGATAATAGCCTTCATTGATATAAACTTAAAATTCCATCAACAAACTGGTTGTATCTTAAGTGACGAATCCTTGGAGTAATTCTCCGTGGAGTGTTTTCTTTCCTTTCCTTTCAATTTATCTTCAGTAGCCAATGTTGATAGCTACTAAACTAGCACAGTTTAATATTTGATGTAAGCAATCTTATGTTTCTTTTGTAACTAGTACAACCTTTTTCATTTTATCATTATAAGTATTATGCGTATCAATTAAAAAATATTCAAAAATTCTTTAAATTAGATTTAAAACAAAATACAGTAACAATAATAAAATATGAAAATTAATTAGTTGTCAGTTATCATATAGCTTAAAATATAAAGAAATTTCGTGGAACGTTAGTTTAGATAATGAATTTTTATCATAATAAATAAAAAAAAAAAACTTCATGTTTTTAAGTTATAATATAAGAAATCACAATACTGTATTTGCATTTCCTTCTACTTTTCCTTTTTCAAATAAACATTTTATGAATTAATTATAGAAATTTAATCAATATTGTTATGTATTATTAAATATAAGAGAAAATGTAAAATTCTATGTTGTGTTTATAAACCGATGTTTTCGAATTCAACTTGTTCTGATTAAATTGCATTTATTGATATAAACATAATTATAAGTATGTATAAAACTGTTTATTACTATTTGTAAAAAATACATAAAATAAAAGAAGATATTTTTATTGCAGTAATATTTTAAGGTATTTCTATATTAAATTAATCAAGTAATTAATGTTTAATATCTCACATAAAATTATCTAATATTTGAATGCTGTATAGCTTACATAATAAATTCTATATGCATTTATATAAATTCGAACATTAAATAATATTATGTATCACACTACTAATCTGACAGGTTTAATGTTAAACCACATTTTATTAAAATACTGTATATTATTATATTACATTAAACTAGTACTATTTATGTATTACAATGATTTAACTTTATTATATTAATATTTTATTTTTTAAATTCAAAGATAGGATTTCATATTTGTGTTTTACTGCAATATTTGAATTTTATATATATATTTTTTACTATTTTTTATCAACATAAGAATAAATAATGAAAAAAAAATTTTTCGATTTCCAATATTGCTAATTTATCAATTACTATACGCGACTTGATAAATTTTAAAATTTATAATATTTAATATTGTATATCATAGATAAAAGTAGTGGAATAAAACAAACTTTTGCTCCATCTATTGTTAAAAATACAAAGTACGAGTTTAATAATACAGTTAATTTCATTTGACTTTATTTGTAATTTGACTGTCAAATGCCATAAAATTGTTTTCGTCTAACAGGTGTGTGTATATCAAGGTGAATTAAAACTGATATTCGTTCTTTTCTATTTATAAATGACAACTGCAGTTGATATGTTTGCATAGTGTAACATATTTATAATATTTTTATTATTTTAAAAAATAAAATTATTAGTAAGTTACACATTTTAATTTGATTGATATCTATAAATGAACTCTGCAATATATGTATTTTGGAATAATCGTAATAGTTTTTGAGATAATCTCATACTTAGAATACTCAACGATGAAAAAAATCATTTGTGAATTTTATAGTATGCACAGTATATACATTTATTTATATACATATAATGTATAATATATTTTGCGAACAAAATCCATTTTTCGGATATTTGAATTTATTATGCGATTTCTCTCCAACATATCACAATGCAAATTACCTTTTTTTTTTTTGTAAAAAATTTACATCTCTGTTGTAACTAATTGACACTATTTTTATTTTAAGCTTATCTCTATATAAATTTTGAATAAGAAAATGAAACGTAGATATTGTACTTGTAAAAGGTGTAATTGGTTTTTCATGCAAATAATTTTTATCTTTAATAATAAGATTCTATGAATAATTTAGTAACTTTTCCAATTGAAATTCAATCGCTTAAAAATTTTTTTATCAACGTATAACATTTGATATTTTAATTTGATTAATGTTTTCACTTTCATGATTTATTTAGAATGAAAAAATACAGTATCATATACAGTATTGTAAAGCTGTAGTATGTTTTGTATACAATATCATATAACAGTATTTAACAATATTATTTCGTAAGATAGTATAGTACTCGCTTTAATCATAAAAATGAATACAGTATTTATAATATACATAATTGTATATAATATTTATAAATATATTTTATAGAAACAAAGGCTTTTTTAATGAAATATTCTCATAAATATTATATATTGTACATTTTAAATTGCTTTTTTTCAGTTCTTCAAAGGCATAAAATCTCAAAAACCGAAGATTTCATGGATTTTATAAATTTCGGATCTGAGAAACTTCGCTGTTATAAGTGAAATTAATACAGTAAATGAGTACGATATTTAAATTTATTTATATAATTTATGTAGCATATTTGCCCACCGAAAAATATTTCATGGATATTGAAAAGTTAATAAGAATTAATAGAAATTCAACGCTGTTTATGCATACATCTGCTAATTATTAGCATACAATATTATCTACGCAATGGCGGATTTTCGCATAGGCGGTGGAGGCGGCCGCCTCGGGCCCCGCAATCCAGGGGGCCCCTTATTTTATGTTAATAAAACATATTTAATTTTTTGATACGATTTTCAACAAGATTTATATACTACAGCAATGTTTCTGAAACCAAGAATACCTGTATCATTAACCGGATAATTTTATAACAGATTATGAATACGATTGGTATTTAGGTAAGCAACGATAACAAAATTCGATTTTGTCAAATACTTGTATTTTTCTAAAAATAAAAGAATTTATTTTCTAAAAAAGAAAAGATTTATTATAATAGGGCCCCAAAAATCTTTCACGCCTCGGATCCCCTTAAGGCAAAATCCGCCACTGATCTTATGCACGCATGGCAAAATATATAGAAGTTGCAATAGTGGTAAAAACATACATATAGAATTGAATTATTTTTTGGAAAAACTGAAATTTTGAATGATAATATATTTTAAAATACTGTACTTATTTAAATTACGTAGATCACTTGAATGGATACTTTCTCGATCAGAAAATATGATATATCACGCCATCTATCGAGTAAATTATGAAGTTTTGTTAATATTGGATTATTATAGAGTAAAACTCCGTTTATGCGTTTTTGGGGGCTGATAAAAATTAAGTACAAATTGAGATTAAGGTTAAAATGAAAATTTTTATTTTAACTTTAAATGTTGAAAAAATACATTAAAACTTAAAATTTAAAAAAAAAGTTAAATTACATACTGTATTACATATGTTTTTTCTATAGGCCTATATTAAAAACTTAAAATTAAGAAGTTTAATTAACGATGATGGGCAAATACGGTTATTTTGGAATAAAGAAAGAATCGATTGTAGTTTGTTTTTTGGATGCAATACTATATTCATAGATCAAGCCTTCATACGCAACTACTGTACACATCTT
>WUQG02453075.1:0-12806 GCA_011317285.2 Androctonus mauritanicus | reverse complement strand
CGATCGAAATGGCGATTATGTAGAAAAATAGTGGAATATTCAAGCTTTAAAATAATATATCAATTATAGAAAATAAACTTTTTTTATTTCTAAAAAACTAGGAGACCTTATTTTTGGGATTACCCTCGTAATAAGCGATTATTTTTGTACAGTATAATGTTACATAAATTTTTATTAAAAAATATATCTGTATTGAATTTTTTCATAAATAAATTAAAATAATAAAATAAAAATATTTATTATATTTTATATTAAATATTTATTATATTTTAATAATAAAATAATTCATTTTATAATATTTTTCATATTATGAAATGAAGTATGCTCTTATTTATATTTTAAATCTAGATAATTTTATGTTAAATATTTAAAATGTGTTTAAATAAAACACTTACTGGTACCATAAATATAATATGAACACCAATATAGATATCAGAATATAGAAAAACATGCTTAAAGTATGAAAGACTTAATAATGATTATAAAATTTGTTCCTTTAACGGATAGTGAGCAGAGATAAAACTTATATGACGTAAGTCAATATGATAAAGATATCATATTAGTTTTCAAAAAAAAAATTTGTGAGATGATAAGTATCACAAATTTTTTTGACAAAAAAAACAAAGGTGAACTTCAGTTATCAGAACAAACACTTCAATAATTTGGTGCGATATTTTTTGATTACCTTCTTTTAATAATTGATGATTCATCTATCAGTTCTATAAACTGATTAATGCTTTATCTCTTTACAGAAAATATTTTTCTCTCTGATTAGATAAATACATTAAAACTTGACTTAGAATTTAAAAAAATAGAGACAAATGAGTCTAGTTTAAAATATTAGTAAATTATAATTTCCGAAAAAGTAGTTATATTTTGAATTAATTTTTGAAATATGTAAACCATTTATCTCACCTTCTTTAATGTAAAAATTTTAAAACTGAAAAAAAGAAGCCATTCCAAAATGCATATTATATATTTCACTTTAAAAAAGACAATCGTTTGGAAAATATGCAGTGATCTCTTATGATTTTATCTGACATAATCATATCTCGCTAATCATCTGTTTTAGCAAAAAGCAGATGATTAGCTTCTGTTTTAGCAAAAAAATAGACGAGAACTAATTTTTTGATGTTACATAATTATGAGGGACAGGAACGAGGGTTGGTTGTGATGTGTCTCTCCGCGCCTCTAGATCTAATTTTTTTGTACATCAAAGAAATCAAATAAATTAGGAAAGAGGTAGAAATGGAGAAAGAAATTTAGAGGGGGCAGAGAGAACGCATCAAAAGGTGATATACGATGACGTATTGTATAATATAACCCGTGGAATCTTGTCCCAAATTCAATTAAATCATCTCATAAAAATATACACAGGTGTCGGGTAATAACCAATGTTCAAAACAACGTTTCCTTAATAAGGAGAAAACATCTAATCTTGCTTTCACAAAAGGTGAAGGGTCAAGATATTGGAGCAAGTATAAAAATTCGCGTGAGAATAATTGTGCGGGGGCGAAGGGATAACATTGGTGCAAAGAAGCGGTCCTAGAAGAACGGTTTTAAGATCGATTGAAAAAGTCGGGTCTAGTCAGTGATCAAGTTTTGTATGTGCGTCGTTCATAAAATTTTCATAAAATTTCAAAATTTAACAGGATGGCAGACTGTTAATGTCGAATTTTAACTAATTCATTCTATAGATTTATCCTTTGAAAAATAGCAAGCATTCAATCCTCTGAGATAAAGATGAAAGAGCTTGTATGATGAGGTTATTTTATAGAATGATGATTTTTATTTTTATCATTGACACGAGATGGCGCTAAGCGTTAAAGCAAAGTGTAATGTATGCCTTATCTATATTGTTTCTAAAATTATTAGAGTGAAATTTACTTAGATTATTATTTATATAATTTATTAAATTAATTGTATTGAATTGATTTTCGAGACATAACTTTTAACAATACCTCGATAATTCTAAATTAATAGTTTGTCTGGTAAAAACGTTCTCATCTAAATTCCTTTATCACTGTTTTCCACCTATATTTTCAGAAACTTTATATTTCTCGCTTTGAGTTTTACTGGTGCTCATGTTAAGTAAGTGTAATTAATATTTCTGGTTTAATGTCATACATGAAGAAAACAAAAGCGGGGATTTTATGAATATTAGAGATTTTTCCCCACAAGGAGAGCTATATAGCTATTTCTGTACTATTATCGAGTTTTATCATTGTAAAGCAAATAGGAATTAAATGTTTACATGAATGCGAATAGTTTTTGTCATCTGGATTTATCGTATATCTGTATTTATACATTTATCAGATAGTATTTGCACATTTCCTTTCCTATTTGTAAATTTTCCTGCTTCATCTGCTCCTGGTGATTATACAGAGATATAAATGTAATCATTTCTTCCACATACTTCAAAAAATCCATCCATATTATAAAATTCTTAAACTAATCTGAAATAAAAAAAAAAACAAAAGTCTTTCATCCTTCACCAACAATCGATAAGATTTTCAAATTTTTATATCTTATTATTTTATTTAATATTCAAACAGAAATAATATATTAATTTTGAGAGATTTATATAAAAATAATTAATTTACTGACTCTATATAAAGAAAATTTAAATAATAAAGTATTTAATAATTTTATTTTGAATACCGTTCTTACCTTTTAAAGTTCTATTTCGGTTTTTATCCTAACGATATAGCGAAAACACAGTTGAGCTATACTTCTGAATTTATTAATGGATGCGCAATAAATCGATTGACTCACATCTCCGAAAATAGCTACTACTATTTGAAATGTTCCTGTAGCATAGAACTGAAATGCAAAAAATCCACTATCTCCAATTTTTCTATAGGAAGTAGTAAATAATTGCTCTCATATTTGTCGGTCGGATTTTCCGCATGGAAACGCTTTCGGCTTTCCATTCTGAAGGACCCGGGTTCGAGTCTCGGGTCCCACACCTTGAAAATATTTATCATGGGGCCCGGCCCGTCGATCCCCTTCCTCCATAATCCAGCAGAATGGGCATCCTGTGGAAGGGCTTGTTTCGCCCCGTTAAATAGTATTTTTCCAGAATGGAGTGTGGCTCATCTGTTGACAAAAGAATTGCTCCCATTTTGTATTAATTCATCTTTTATAATATGTGATATTTGGCTTTTAAAAGCTATCTGATTTAAAAATCAAGTTTGAATAAATTAATATTTTAACATTTATTATACTGTAAATGTTTATCATTGATTTGTTTGTAATTTGATTCCCTAAAAATTTGTACATATATAATTTTTCTATATAAATCCTCGCGTATTTCGTAAAACAATTTCTGAAATGCAGTTGGTCTTCAACAATGTTCTAATTTGATACGTACGCCAAACTTGGGTCTTATAATATTTGGAGCTGGTGTAAGTTCGAAAGGATACTGAAAATAAAAGAAAAATTAAAATAATATTCATTAAATAAAGAAAATATTTTGCAAAGTGTTTAGGCAATCATGATAAAAAAAATCTATTTCTTAAAGTAAATATAACAGTGATATAGAAATTTTGGAACATTATGCATACCTTGCTGCTTTCTTCACCTGGTAATATACGATATTTATGTATTAATCTTGCTAAAACAAGCTTTGCTTCCATCTGAGCTAATCTCATTCCTACACAGTTTCTGGGTCCCGCTCCAAACGGTTGCCATGCCAAAGGATTCTTAATGGGCTTGCCTGGTTCAAATCTATTAAACACATTCAAACTTTACATTTTTATATCAGAGTCCATTTCTAATTCGGTGTTTACCTTTCCGGACGAAATTCATCAGGTTGTTCCCAATAATCGGGATCTCGATGCAGCAAATAAGTCGGTACTTGAATATTCATTCCTTTTTTAATGCGAATGTTGCCATACTGAACGTTTTCCGCAGCTTCTCGATCTACAAACCTGAAAGGAAGAATTTCAGATATACGAGCCATTAAAAGTTGCAGTTCTATGAACTGAATAGTTATTTTCAAATACTGCAAAAATTTGAGCAGATGAAATATTTATAATTTTGTTTCATATAAGAAGTTTAAAGAACTCACAAATGTATAGGAGGATACAAACGAAGTATTTCTTTGAATGCTTGATCCAAATATTGTAATTTTTGTACAGAGACATAATCTAATTGAATCTAAAAAATTATATCTTTTTTAACTAAATATTATTTAAGTTTACGGTATGTAGTATTCTATTCACGAGTAAATGATAAGTTTACCTCTTCTTCCAGTAATTCGTTGACTTCTTTTCTAATTTTCTCCTGAACATCTGGAAAATTAGCCAACATCAAAGCACAGAATGCTAAGGCTGTGCTTGTAGTTTCATATCTAAGATAATGTTTATTAAATACCGATTACAATTTTAGGTTTATCAAATATATAAATGATAAAAAAATAAATATCTTTACCCAGCAAGAAGAAATAAAAATGCATTTGATACCATTTCTTCCATGGTCAAAGGTCTGGAACTGACACTGCCTGATCAAATTGCAGTAAGAATGTATGAGAAGATAAGTATGTATGAATGTATGAAAAGTAAGAATGTATGAGACTAAGAAAACCAAATTATATACAATACTATATTTATAAAAGTATGTTAAATAATAACCAATTGTTTCTTTAGCATCTTTATTTGTTTCTTCTGCTTTCTCACCAGCAATTAAGGATTGATAATCAACATTGACATTTTCCTTAATTTCTGCATCAATCAGTAATTGCAAGAGATCTGTCCTTCTCTTCTAAATAAAATATTAAAACATAATACGTGAAATTAAAAATTAATATTTAGTTATTTGTAAATTATATTTTAAATACCGTCGGATCTGCTTTTCTTGAATTCACTATAACTTCACATCTGTGAAAAAGTTCTTTAAGAGGATTAACACCTTTGCCTTTAATCAATACGCTGATTTTACGGATTATTCGCATTAGTGGTCGAAGAAACATAAAAGACCCTATTAATATAAAAAATAAACTAATAAATTTTCGAAATATCTATCTAAAAATCTAGTAGAAAATAGTATCTTGATAAGAAAATTATCATTAATATGCCTACAGAAATGAATTTGAAATAATGGTTTTATGCTACATCAGATAATGGTTTTGTCAGATGCACGAGAGTGGTATTCTCACTGGTGGTTGACTGCAGTTTCAGTTTTTGGGATGATTAATTTTATCAGTTGACTGAATCTACCATACAGCAGTCAATGATGATGATCTATTCTAATTATACTTCAAATTAAAATAAAATTTATAAGTATCGGGTTGAAATGTCATTACTGGATAGCCACATTTAAAGGAATCACTTACGATTTGGAAGATACGAATGATCCTCCAAATCGTATTCTAGATTCTACGGCAAGTTTTTCCAGGAAAATTATTGGTCTGGCTTTTTGAATCCTTTCTTCAACATTCGACTGATCTCATCACATGCATTGGTCAACCTGTGATGGTTTTGAATTTACCACCTTCATAATTAAAACGAATCTAACCAAAATATCAAATTATCAACATTTTATGTATAGCCTCAGAAATTCGTTAGCTCAAAATATTCCGCATTATTAAAAGAAAATTATTATATATTAAGCTGCAAAAAATTTCAAATTATGGATAACTCACTCATTATGAGAAGAAATAAGAATCTAAATGGTGTATTAAATAACATTTGGGATAATGCGTATAATGAATCTTCCGGATTCTTCTGGGCATTAGTTTGAATTCCGAATGCTGTCCTGGTAATCACATCTAAGGTTAGTAGTTGAAATAGTGTATAGGCTTCGCAGATTTCTCCAGATTGGTAAAATTTTTCAAAATTCTCTAACAAATCATTAATGGCTTCATTCACAATTGGTGACATCTGAAATCAAATTATTATGGACAGTAATTAATTACAATATTAAAATTTTGTTGAAAAACTACATAAAGATATTTCAGGATTACCATTTTCATTTTACTCGTAGTAAAAGATGGAGTGATCACGCTTCTCATTTCTTTCCATTTTGATCCTTTGAAACCAATTAAATGCTGTCTAAGTGTTCCTGATGTTTGGGGTTCAGCAGAAAGGATCTAAAATTGTCACTATTATATTATACTTTTTGATTAACTTTTGTTTATAGAAAATAAATTTTCTTACTGCTCGATCTATAAATTTCTGAAAATCCTTGATTTGTATATTTCTTAATAAATCCGTGTCAGTAATCAGTAAAATTGGAGTTAAGCCGTAATAGTATCTGTAGTTTATTTTTAAATACTGAAAAAGGTCATCTATTTCAAAACATTCTAAATGCAATTGAATATATAGTACTTACCCTACCACTTTGCCGTACTTGGAAATCCATTTTTTGTGAGTTTCTATATCGCCCTAGAAAAAGTTATCATAATTTATATAAGTTAGTTTTGAGTGATCATAAGATACTTCTTTTTACTTTCTTTACACTATACCAAATTATTGTAAAGTATTCATGTAAGCTTCAAAAAAACACTACATCAATTTTGTTATTTTTAGATTTCGTGGACGAAGTATGACAATGTTATTGAACAATTTTCAAATATTTGTATGGCTCATCTCAAGGAATTAAAGAGTATTTCACTTTTGGCAAATAAGTAGTTATGAAAATTTGTTGTGAGTTTTACAACATATCTCTAAATTCAAACACTAACAGCTAATTTTCATCAGATTTAATACTCAATATGCTATTGCTGTATTAACAAGTGAAAATAGATGTATTTATTAATATGTTCCTCGACAATATATTAGTAAATATGATGAAGTTTTCGTATTCAATTAATCAAGAAATGCAATTTTTCGGGCAAGATTATTTTACAAGAAATATAAAGTCGCATAAATCCTAATCAATATAAATCGGCAATTCGATAATAAAAGTTAGAACTGAAGTTTTATTAAATATCATTCCGCATACATTCTTAAGGTAGAGTTAGTTTTATTTAAGTCGCCATATCCTCATGGATATTTTTATCTGGTGGCAGCACGTTTTTGTCAACAGATGACGCCACACTGCATTCTGGAAGACTACTATATGACGGAGCCAAACATCCCTTTCACAGACTGCCACTCCTGAGGAGGGGTTAGCTGGATTGTGGAGGAAGGAGATCGATTTACCCCATGATAAATACTTTCAAGGGGTGGGACCACCCGAGACTCTAACCCGGATCCCCAGAGTGGAAAGCCAAAGCGTTTCTATGCAGCCAACCACTTATAGAGTCCACCACACGCTGGCCAACACCCATGCTGTGGTCAATCGGAAAGATAAAATGGGGCTCAAAGATCCCTCCTGAGAAAATTGGAGATGTAGGACCAGGATTCAAGTTGGTACATGAACGCTTTATCATGCGGCCATCTACATTCATAAGCTTTTGTTAATACATAATTCTATATCAGTAAAGTTAATGCCAACATAAATCTCAAATAATGTTATTTTACCTTAAAGTATAATTCTAATGCATTTCCAAACAATATATTGGGTTTAGGACCGGGTATCCCCAATCTTCGGAACTGCGAAAAGTGATTCTTCCTTTTTCTGTAAGAAAATAAATTCTATAAATATACATTTTAAAGAAGTTATAGCAAATAATTAATTCTGAATATATTATGTCAATGATATGCATTACTGTTTTGATTTGAATCATTTTTTTTAGCATTTTTGAACTTACAGATTTAGCTATATTGTAAATAAATAATATTTCCTATATCATATGCATATGCTTCGTGGATTGTGATACTTACAGCAACAGCAAACCAAGGAAAAGTGGATGCTACGCCAAGAATGCAGGCAGTGCTACATTACTAGTATTTGCCAGAACTGCGAAAGCGAGATGAGTGACAGTGTTTAAAGTCCCTTTTCTGCAATACAATACAATATAAATGCAACTTTACAGAAGTAAAATCATAATAGCCAAAATGTTCGATGGATTTTAATTATTAAATTTAAAATAAAGCTGATAAAGTTTATTCTCATATGTAGGACTACATTATTGATAAGCTTTAATCCAAACCACTGAGTCCTTAACAGCTGTGTTTTTGTCATTAATGATTTTTTTGGAATTTTTTTAAATAAAAATCTTTGTGAAAGACCACTTTTTCTGAGCCTTCTGTCTTTGTATAGATTTGTTACAACTTTCCATACTTGATATTACAACTGTACCTGTGCATGTAAGTTGTAACAATCAGCAAGCTTTAGTTATTGCTTTATAGCAGATAAACTGCTATAGGTGAAAGGATGACTCTGTGCCTCTATGTAACTGACGAGTAGGCCTACTAAACAGTAATATTTTTTGCTTTATATATAATCATTAAGAAGGAACAGGGTAAAACATTTTAAAAATGTTACAACTATACTCACCTTCCCCTACTGCATATTCTAGAATTAAACTTGTACTTATTTCTGCTTTAAATCTATTAAATTAAATTAAAATTTTCCGTCTGTTTAAACACAAAAATAAATACTTACTGGTACCAAAAATACAAGATGAAAACGATGAGAGATAGCAAAATATAGTAAAACATGTTTAAAATAAGAAAGAATAAGTTTTAATAACAAATTAATCATTTCTTCAGATAGTGAACAGAGATTAAACTGTTGCATAAGTTAAACAGTGATATTGTAACCTTATCATCTTTCGTATCAAAGTTCATCATGAGATAATCAATAGAAACGATTAAAAAAACAAATATAAAAAATACTTCAATCATCAAAAACATAAAATACTAAAATCTCAGAATTTTTGTTAATAATTGAAGATTCATATATCAGCGTTTTATTAATATATTTCTTAACACGAAAATATTTTTTTTTTTTTGATTGTCTTGGGATTTAAAAAATATTTATAGTTTAAAATTATGGTAAAGTATAATTCCATATATAGCGAAATATATACAATAAATTTTCGTAATGTGAAGCCGAAGGACGAATTGTACAGGCGTTTAGGTCTAACGCTATTGTACGTGGCGATGATGCGTGAGTTTGAATGGGAGAACGAAATCCTGGGATACAGTGATTGATAACAACAAAGGTTTAATCAAACCATAGATCTTAAATTAAGAGTGATTTTACAAAAAATCATAGCTGGAGGACAGATATCTTTTTCCTGTCTTTTTTCTTGTTATTCAAAGATGATCCACGAAGAACGGGTAATCTAATTTGGTTTCTTAACAAACTTTCAAAAGAAAAATCATACACTCTTTAGTCTCTGAAACTGTCTTCAGTGAAGACTTATCTATAGATGTGAAGACTTATCTATAGATATGAAGACTTGTCTATATTATAAAATATAGATTATGTGTGTGTGTAGATGTGCGTGCGTATGTGCGTGTGTATCTGTGTGTATAACATTTTTATTTGAAGTCTAGAAAAAATATTCAGGAATATGTTACAGAATTTTGTTCAGTATCAGTATGGGGATCTCCCTACATCGCTCTTTTATTTTATTCGGCCCTTTTCTAGAGCTCTAGGGAGCCCAATTTTTATTTATTTTATGATAAATAATCGATAATAATTCAATTTTGTATGTTCAAGTTATGTTTTCACTAAACGAATCTATTCGAAATCTGGAAGACCTAAAAAGGTAAGATCATTTTTTTAAAAAATGCAATGTTGGACATAAAACGACTTTAGTTAAAAAGATGACAAATTTTCCAAGTCAGGAAACAATGACTGAAAGAAATAATCGCCTTGAAAATAATCGAAAGAGGATGTCATATGAAAAAACGAATCCATTATGGAAAAAAATCACACAAAAAATAGTAATATAAAAAATATATATAAAAATATGTATATTTTAATATATAATATATATACAGTATAAATTTTTTATTTCTTGCAATTTTAAATGAAATTTTCATTTGTATTAACACTCGATGTGGCGATAGACAATCTGTGAAGTGTCCATAAGCCACGTTGCATTATTTCAAACGCATTTTGAGTCTCTCCCCGTTTCAAAATTTTTCGTCCGATCAGCTTGCAGAAGAATGTTATAATAATCATTATGCGTGATTATTATAACATTGTTCTCCAAGCTGATCTGAGAAACATTTTGGATTGGCCAGCCCTGTTTTATTACAAACATATTTCCACGTGTCTTTATTTCTCTAACAATTACACAGGAAAATTTTTTATATTTTATTTTATAATTTAAAATATTGCTTTAGTCATAAAGATGTAAACATCAACCATTTTAAAAGCAACATCATAATTTATAGTACTCTCTTCTCCCCTCTACCTCATTTACCATCTCAAATCTATACTCTATCCCTAAAGCGTGACATAATTTATGGATTCTCCTAACTAATAAATAAATAATACTTTAAATACACACAAAAATAATATACATAGCATATAGAAAATTTTCATTTTATTGCCAAATCAGTTCTTATGCAACACCGTTGTCATGGCATAACTATATATTTCAACTGAACATTATAATAATAAAATTTATATGTAAAAATTAAAATAATGTTCACACATTCGCATTAAAAAAATCGGTGTTCAGCGTTTCCTGAATGGGCCACGTCGATATTTAACATGGGCAAAATAATTGATTTAATACAATTGTTTTGCAACAAAGGGCTCTAAACACGTGCTCATGTACGTTCTTCGCTTTTTGTTGCAAATCGGGTATTTAACACCTGTTTGATTGAGTGTTGTATAATAGAAGATATTTCTATCATATAGGAACAAATTTTGAAAATTTAATCATTTAACTTTTAAAGGAAATATAAACGAACAATAACAAGAGAAAATAATATTGAATATATAGCATTGTTTATTGTATGATTGTGTCAACATAATATTATATGTTGATGATATATCATTTATGAAATAAATTTTAAATTGTCTCATTATCAATTAATTATTTTTACTGTTCTGATTTATAAACAAAAATTCGCCAACGCCGGGTATTTTAGTTAGTTTTTTTTATAATACTAAGATAAATTAATGATATAAACGAAGATTATTTCATTATAAAGATAGCAGATTTAATAGTACTTAGGCAGTTTTGATCTTAAAATCCTTTAAATCTTTCAGATTCTGAATTAATAAAAGTGAAAGATTAAATCCACAAAACGTATTCGAATATATTCTGTATGGTAGTAGTTACATATAATTGTATCGATCATGTTTGATCATAAATTTCCTGATCCTGCTTAATTTTAGCCAAATATCTTAACATTCCGATGGACTGCAAATAACGTTTTTTGTTTCTTTCACATCTCAACCATCTATATAGCAATCTTCTACCCTTAGTACTCTTTTTGAGTGACAAGAGGCACATAATTTTGCCACCAAAGTTACGACCAAAAGAAACCATATATATAATACTTTAGTTTCATAAACGAATTATTACATAGAATATCAAAAGATAATGGAATGTGTAACATTAATATTTTAAAGATGCAAGTAAAATAGTTTAAAAAATTAGTAAAATATAATTTTAATTATTTCGAACTATTTCTAATACATATATGTTATATTATGTTCTATACATTGATACGTTTTATATATATATATGATATTGAAATTAAAATTTCTACATAATGATACAAGATATATTCGTACTTTAATTTGTTTTCAGTTAGCAATTATGTGCAGCTTTATATAAAAAAACTATATATATATATAGTTTGTTTATATAAAGCTGCACATAATTGCTAAAACAGTTTCTGAATAGCAATTGATCTTCAGCACTGTTCCAATCTGATACGTACTCCATACTTCGGTCTCATTATATTTGGACTGGGATCCACTTCGAAGGGATACTGAAAGTAAAAAAAAATTGAAATGATATCAAGGTATCTCCATTTCTGCAAGTACTGTATAAGTATTAGAGTGATCTTATGACGAAAAATATATCTTAAGATAAATATAAGAGGCTATTGAATATTTGAAGCATTATGCATACTTTTCTGCTATTTTCACATGGTATTATACGATATTTATGCAGTAAACGAGCTAAAACAAGTTTTGCTTCCATCTGTGCGAATCTCATTCCTACACAATTTCTAGGTCCCGCTCCAAATGGTTGCCATGCTAATGGATTCTTAATGGGTTTCCCTGGTTCAAATCTAAGATATTCAAAATTAGTAAATTATATACAGAATAAATTTCAAGTAATATATTATAATAACCTTTCGGGACGAAATTCTTCAGGTTGGTCCCAATAATCGGGATCTCGATGTAGCAAATAAGTCGGTACTTGAATCTTCATTCCTTTTTTAATGCGAATTTTGCCATATTGAACGTTTTCCGCAGCTTCTCGATCTACAAACCTGAAAGACAGAATTACAGATATACATGCCATTTAAAATTTCAGTTCTATGAATGAAATAATTATTATCAAATAAAACTATTGAAAAAATTTGAGCAGGTGAAATAGTTGTAATTTTCTTTCATACAAAAAAAATAAAAAACTCACAAATGTACAGGAGGATACAAGCGAAGTATTTCTTTGAATGCTTGATCCAAATATTGTAATTTTTGTACAGAGACGTAATCTAATTGAATCTATAAAAATATCTTCGTTTAAATATTATAAATTTAGAATACATTGTACTCTGTTCATGAGTAAATGATACTAGTTTACCTCTTCTTCCAACAATCCGTTGACTTCTTTTCTAATTTTCTCTTGAACGTCTGGAAAATTAGCCAACATCAATGTACAGAATGCCAAAGCTGTGCTTGTAGTTTCATATCTGAGATAATGTTTTTCAAATATGATGAAAAATTTTTAAGTTTATCGATAGTACTTTACATTAAAGCGATAAAAG
>WUQG02453064.1:0-12807 GCA_011317285.2 Androctonus mauritanicus | reverse complement strand
GACCTTTATAGGTTAAAAACACATCAAAAATATAATGAAGACCTTTATAGGTTAAAAACACCTGAAAAATATATTGAAGACCTTTATAAGTAAAAAATACCTCAAAAATATTGAAGACCTATACAGGTTAAAAATCACCTCAAAAATATTGAAGACCTTTATAGGTTAAAAACACATCAAAAATATAATGAAGACCTTTATAGGTTAAAAACACCTCAAAAATATAATGAAGACCTTTATAGGTTAAAAACACCTGAAAAATATATTGAAGACCTTTATAGGTAAAAAACACCTCAAAAATATTGAAGACCTTTACAGGTTAAAAACACCTGAAAAATATTGAAGACCTTTATAGGTTAAAAACACCTGAAAAATATTGAAGACCTTTATAGGTAAAAAACACCTCAAAAATATTGAAGACCTCACCTTTTTTATTACTTTTCTACATTAAAAATATTGTTAAGCTCAAATATATTAAAACTGTTTAAAACTTTTTTTCCTATTAAAACTTCAACAAATAAATAATTTATCATAAGTTAAAAATAACAATATTTCATTTTATTTTATATTTCCTCTCATCCCAATACAGTAAACATCAAACATTTCTTTACATGAAATCAGAAAAAAAAAAAATAATGTTTATGAACTTTCAATGTAAAAATAAAATATTTGAAATATTTAAAATCTGATGATGTTAAAGGAAATATTTGCTTTTTTATATTAAAAAAAAATAGCCTTAATATTAATTTATTATGTTGATTCTTAAGATACATGATACCAGAATGTCATCATCATTTCTCAGAAAATAGCATGCTTTTGAAGTTTTTTATTATATGTCATTTATCTTTATTAAAATATTAAATTTAGAGATATATTGTTGCTCAATGTATGAAAAAAAAACTTCAGTCGGAACGATTATAAATATGGAAATGGTTTTGCTCATTAATTCAGTTAAAAAAAAGCATACTATTAATACAGTTAGAGGGGAAAAACTCCAATTCAGAACCGAAACAAAAATAATAACAAAAAATATATATATGTTGGTTAATATATACAGTGTATATTCTATGTTTAACTGTAATTAAATCAAGTTTTTATTTGAATTTTATGTGGTTTTGTAAGTTCTATTTTTAGAAACGAGTAGGATCTGACAGTAGAAAAGTTTCTATCCGGTAGATCACGTGAAAAGCGAAAGGTGGGGCCTCTTTCCATCTTTAGAGATAACAATCGGGGCCATTCTTAGACCCGATTAATCCCCGAGAAACCCTAGGGAAACTTACAAAAACTAGCGAGGGGGAAAAAGAAAGAGAAGCTGACCTTGGATCCATCGTCGCTCCTGACCTGTCCAAGGTCTACAGAATAAGAACAATAGATAACCAGATTAGAAAATGGAGAAACATTGCCAATTCATTCACAACTTCCATTTAATTCTTTAAAAAAAAAAAAAAAATTATCACCATTACGACACGATGACTCTAAAGACGAACATTAACGAAAGTTGGCCAAAAGACCCTTTAAATTTTACAAGCGAAGACAGTCGTTTATATCTTACAGAACCTTAGCAGAAAAAAAAAGATCCACCAAGTTCAAGTTTTATTGTAGTTAATAAGAAGAGAGTTTATCGAGTCTCGATAAAATTTTCATCCAACACGGAGTTAACTCGAACGACTTTTATGGTTAATTATTCACCTGGCTTTAAAACGAATTTAGAAGTAAATTCGATAAGAGTTACATTTAAAGACTCGACTATAAAATCCAATTTTAATCCATTATATTACAACTTTCAAAAATTCATTAATTTGGCTTTTCCAATTCCAGTCGCTGGTAAACTTGGTGCATAAACAACAATAATTATTTTGTAAACATCGATTTGTCATTTGGTAGCGACCGATGCTTGTGGGATTCTCTAGAGTAGCGAATATTGAAAATTTTCATAACCGAAGACGAAAAATAAAAAAACATTAAAATATATTTGCCAACCATTCCCACGTAAGGAGAAGTATAAATATAGTAATTAAAAAACCGAAAACGCTGGCTAGGTGGCCATTGACACCGATACTCAGCACCTGTTTGACTTATCCGTCGTCCAGATAAAAGTGGGCGGCTGGGAGTACCATTCCCACGGATGTTAGTCCATTCGCCTTTACATCATTAAGGCCGAAGGGCTAAAACGCATCCATATTGTCCAACCTAAGCCGTATTTCCTATCGCTGTACGCTCGATGCGCCCAATATCCCAGACGCTCGGGTCTGGCCATCTTCAACCCAAATATCTCCCCCTGAAAGTAATTAATCTGGACTACTACTACGTACTCGACCGTATTGGCGGTAAGGTTTTTTTTTTTTTGAATCACGCCTCCACGTTAATGCACCGTGGGAAAGAAGACGTAATTGGAAGTTACCTGGCAGACGATTTCGTGGCCGTGACGTCATTTCAGCAGAGTCCAAGGGCGGACACCCGACAAGGACTTCCAATCACTCTCTACACGGCTCAGGGTTAAGTAGGTGAATCGTGACAAATGCGAGCCAGAGGTCGAAATCTCTAAAAATTGAAGGAATTTTTTTGATGTACTGCCAATGTCATTTAAAGGTCCCGTAGCTTTTTCTAGTTATTTATTTATTTATTTTTTTTTACCTTTTTTTTCTTTCGACGGCAACACACACACAGAGGCGAAAGCATCCACGTTAATTGGAAGACACCAGTAGAAAAACGTCGAAATTCAATGTTTATTATTAGGATTCCCACACTGCCTGTCGCATTTAGCACCAACAAACCAGGCAGCCTGGTATTCCTAATTAAACATTTATATTGACTGCCAAGTAGCTTTTGGAAAACAAGTAAAACAGTTAACCACAAATGGACGCTTAGCTTGTCTAGACTGAAGACAAACGAGCCAAATAAATTTTCGCTTTCTGATTAATCACTCCAACAATGGCATTCAATCGGTGAGGTAACAGAGGCGCCTGTAGTAATTACTCCCAAGATTTCTTTGTTGGAAGAAACGTCAAATTCAAAATGCGAACGGGAACCACTTTTCAGCAGATAACATTGTTTCTTATACTCGTAATTAGTCTAAATTACTGGTTGTGACGCCCACTGGATGCTTATGTTTGGCACTTTTGACTTTACCATGTTTTGCCGCCAGCATTGGTTCTTTTTAACGCAACCGAATATATTATGCGGACAAACAGCGCTGCAACCAAATATCATACATATTTAAACGCTATATTATTATTATTTTTTAAACTGTAAAGGAGTTTAAAGTAGACCAGATCTGGAGTTCATCGTCAGTCTAGAGGTCACCTTCTACCTTAAACTCTTTTCGTGCTTCTAATGCGTTCTCTTAGATTCATTCCATCTTTAATATCAGTCATGTGCACCATAAACTACGTTCCGGTGACTTACCTCGTGTGTGTCCTTGGAATCTTTTCCACTCGACAAACGTGGATCTCTTCTTTTAAAACGATTTCGGCACGTGTCCTTAATGTTCCATTTTTATATCATCCAGTTTACGAATCAGAAACTTTTTACTTTCTTACTTTCCTCGTAAAATGATGTCCGGTGGTAAATATCTAATAATAATAAAAAAAATGCGTTCCAGATATTAATTTTTAATTAATGGATACGTTAAATATAAAAATAATAAATTTGTTAAAAATACAATTTGGAAACGAAAGGCGACAGGATACGTAATTAAACTCGGTAAATGGTAATTAAAACAATTATATACGTGGGTCTTCTCGAATGGTGATAGAGATGGGAAGTGGCATTGGGCACGTCACGTGATCGACGCCCAATTCCGGTCTGGAGGCGACAGGTGTCGTCCGAGCCTCAGGAGTTCCGTTCCGAGCGATTACAAGGTGAACATAAAGTCACGCGGATCTGAAAATAAAATAAAATTTCGATAAATTGGAAAATTTGATAAGAAACAACGAGTCATTACTCTCAGGTATTCATTGGCAGGTATTAATGTGGAATTTAGGAATTTATCTGAGCGTGTTATTCGACGTAACCTTTAAGGCAATATAAACTAGTTATATATGTTTTAATGGATGAGAAAATGGCGGAAGTTGGAAGACTTCAACGGAGACCGAGCACGAATTTCTCAGAATGGGCGATAGAGGTCGGGCCGAGCGGAAGAGGCCCCAAAAGGTTCGCTCGGTGTTACATAATGGATCGTTTCACACCAACCAGATGGTTCGAAATGCAAACAGATGTGCATCCGAAATTCGGTTCGAAACTGGAGAGAAGCGCCAATTCGCGGTACCGTCTTATCAAAACTAAATCTGTTAGTAAATCTCGATAATTTAATGTTTCTGGATTTGGTAACTAGAAGCTGTGGTCATTTTTTCGATTTTTCCTCGGTGTAGAGAGGATAATATATTAAGAATCGGTAGTGGTTTCCGAAGAAATAATTTTCGGAGTTTCTATATCATTGAACTCTATTTTATTCAAGAGCGAATTAAAGGAGAAATTCGAGAAGATTAACTCGGGCAGAATTAATGCCAGCGCTCGCCTAAATACAATAAGTGGCATTAATTACATCCAGTTGGGAAAGATGCGGTCTGTGACCCAACAGTAGGCCTATCTGTATGTAGTTCTAACCACTAATTTGCTATCCAGTCGTCGAGCCGAAAATCATGTTTAAACACCCTGCGGCCCCTCGACCCTCGACCTCATAGCACACCTGTGGGCGGCGGGTGGCAGACTTTAACGCCCTATTCCAATCGTGACCCGTCGGGGTCACACTAAATGGGTGGCGAAAGTCGCCGGGCCCGCAACGGGGGCTATAACACTCTTCTGCCCCATTTTTACATCCAACCCAGGATCGGGGAATTTTTCAAGGACGCCAACCGGATCTTAGATGATCCTATCCATTGTCATTGCGCTACTCTTTGTACTTATGGGCGAATTTTCAAGCTTAGCCGATTTTCGTTCCGATATCTCACAGGCACAAAATACCCCACTGATGATCAGCAACCTTTACCAAAAAAAAAAAATTAAAAAAAACAAATTAATAAAGCCATAAATCTTGGAATTTTCCTCTCAGAAAACCGCTGTTACTGTCGATTCAGTAATTAGGAAATTACTCTACTGTTTAACTATAAATTACCACCACTAGAATTTTATTAAGCTTACTTAATGCACCAAAAGAGCAAGAGCAATGTCCAAAAAATTATTATAAAAATTCTTCAAAACAATCCAAAATAAGATCAATGCAATTACTGTCGCGACTGTTTAGCAAATAACATAAAAAATTCTTCTTTAACTACATCATTCGATCAGTTATTTTAATATAAAGGTACGATTTTAACAATTTGTCAAAATCATATAAATTTAATAGCGACAAAAATAAGAAGATAAGCGGATCTCTCCCAGAAATATTCTTAAATTAATTAATCCTTTTAAGACACAAATCGTAACAGCAAATATTCACCACCAGTAACGAAACAATCAATACGACAATTGTTTTAAATTGCCATCGTCGTCCTGGCAAACTACATAATGTTATGACAGCGTGTTGTCGCATCATAAATGAAAGAAGAAGAAAAATCACCATCAATTAAACCGATATTTTCAATAATTTAAAAAAAAAACTTTATTTTTAATTATGTTAGCCGGGAGACGAAAAAAAAAGGAGAGAGAGAAATTAATTACGAATTTGTTAAAGATTTCGAATCGTGACTACACGTGGAAGATCTTTTACGTAAGATTCCAAATATACGCGATTAAAACTATCGTATTACAAATGAAAGTAATGATCTTCCAGGTACGAAGTCGAAAACAGGAGCAGATTATATCACAAAAGGAATTAACGCTCGTTAATCTGATGTGATGTAATTTGAGTCGCTATGTAGTCCAGCGAAAATTTAAGATATTGTTCTTTTTTTTCGCTTCCATATTCTTATTACATAAAAAAAAAATAGCGCGTTAAGAAAGCTATTTTCCGGTGTCCAGCTGTTCCTGACCTCCGGTCTGGCTAACGAGCTACAAATCTTCGCCACCACACCTGTCCTCACCTGGAAGGCAAAATGAGAAAACGTGCTTCGAAGGTCATTAAATAGCGTAACGAGAGAAAATTTTTTTCATTAATAAATTCTAAATGTTTCGAAAGTCAATCTGCAGTAACCGCTTCTGAATAAAAAGACGTATAGAATTTTTGGACCTTGAAAAATTTCTACACTTCTGTACCGCTGCATTCTGCGTTTAATAAAATTGGAAAGAGAATCTCCAACTGTGGTTTGCGCTATACTGAAATATTATCTGGACGTTCTTCCTGTTATATAACGCGCTGGGCATCTACACTCCCTCCTGTTTCGAAGGTTACAAGAGTGAATGTCCTGCTTAGGACTTTTTCTTGGAACGGAAAGGATGATAATTTGTAAAGTTTCTTTGCGCAGTGAATTACACGTAGACAAACAGGCTTGGATTATTTCTTAGAGTGGGTCGTGACCGTCAATGATTAAAGCCATGCAAACAATGCAAACAATAAGCAATTAAATAAGGAGCATGAATAAAGTAACAGAAAAATAATACCGAGAGGATGATTTATTTATATAATTTTTTGTTATTTTTTTCTTCTTCTTCTTCATCGGAGTAGATAACTGAATAAGATAAGGAGAAAATATAGAAAAACTGACGAAGTAAGAGAGACTCGGGCTAAACAAACTATAATAACAATTGCTACGTTTTAGTTACGAAATCCTGGATTTACGAGTAGCTGACGATAATGACAAAGTAGGAGTGGAATAAAGGAGAAAAGGATTTTTACTTGGCGTGACAAAATTGCGTGATGTATCCAGTATGCGGAAGATATACTCAGAAGATGGCGATTGGATCTGATGACTTAAATAGTTCTTCCCATCCACGTGGATCCTGGCAGAATTACTGTAGAGCAGAAAGAAAATTACTGAGGATAACACAACCTTTATCATAAATAAAACAAGAGAATGACGTACGCATACAGGTCATCTTTCTGTTTAGAAAAAAAAAGAAAGTTATTTTGATTAGGACAATTCTACTTTCGAGAAAGCGCATGAAGTTCTTTTTTTTATACAGGAATTTTTATACCTCTTTTCTCCTCCATCCTACTTCCATTAGTTTCTTCGTGATCAGAAAAGCGATTAGATACATTCGACTTCTAATAGGATTGAAATATGTACTTTGATTAAATCACTCTTTAATGTTTTATAATCGAAATTTTTAAGTAGTTAAACAGAGAAACTAAGCATTTTTGCATTAACAAAATTCCTGCAGAATGCTAAACTATCTCCATCTTTGATAAAAGAATTAAATTTAACTGTTAAAAACATTTTTTTAACCTTTTCTTAAACAATAAAAGCGGAAGATTCGCACTCTTCAGTGCTTTTCAACCGGTCAAAACCTCATTACACTTTAATCAGAAGAGTTGTTTCTTTACGAAAACATAAAAAAAGCATCCTCAAAACTATAGGTTAATTGGCAAAGTAACATTAAAACCGTTACCATTTTACCAGTAAATATAATGATGTTGTATTGAAGAAAGGAGTGCACACACACACATACACACACACTCGCCTGAAGCAGAAAAGGAGAAAAAAAAAGGTAGAAAAATTGGAATAGAGAAGCCAGTCGTACTTTATTTTTCTGGCTGTAAAAATTGAAAGTTAATTAGAAAAGAAAATTTGGTATTAAACCATTTTATAACGCAGCGAATTACGTAATTCAAACGATGCTTCAGTTTATGATCTACCCTTAAGCGAGAAAAATCGACTGGCGGTAAGTCTACCAAAATAGGTTTTTTCTCAAATTACTTATAAATGAATTTAATTACGTTTATCGTAGATAAAATTACATAAAATTGGTATATACCAACTGAAGAGAAAAACTCGAGATATGATCTTCTAGCACGAATCAGCATTTTTCCAAAGCCGTTTTAATGTCTTTAATACAGAAAAGGGTCATTTAAATAGTTGCAGAGTTACTTCAAGGTGAACAGAATATACAAGCTTGGAGTAATCTCGACCGACATCTAATATTCCATGGAATGCCTTAAGATAACAGCATTTGTCGATTTAGAGTAACATGGTCTTTTACGGCTCAATCGTTAACAAACAAAAAAAAAAACTTGGAAAATAATTTTGAATAATAAACGATGCTTCATTTTCCCATGTTTTCTTTTCTCTTTCTCTCTGTAGAATATTTGCGTGTTTGTATAACATATCAAGTAAGAATTTATGAGCTATTATAGTCTTTTAACTTACATCGTTCGGTAAAGAGTATTAATTTTGTTACGCAAGTTAAACATCCGGCGCAGGGAAGAAAAAGAAAAAAAAAAAAAGAAACTCGTTTCGGGAGAGAGAAATCCTCTCAGAAACGAATTGGAATAATTCCAGATGGGATGTCATCATTATAAAACGACTTCTCTCTTAACTTTTCTCAGCATCTCCAACGGCATTAATTGTTATTACGATAAATTCCCCTTTTACAACATTGGCGTAATTAAAAAAAAAAAAGTATTACTATTTCGGGATGGTGGCCAAAAGAATTTCTTCACGCGTTAGAAAAACATAATTAAGATGCTTTTGTTCCCCAGAAAAATCCTTTATTAAATCATTCGTCATAATTGCCAATTTATGTTTAATTCGTAGGTATATTTCCACTTTGTCTGGGAGAACCGTAATGAGGGGCATTACGGAACGTCAGTTAATTAAAAACATTTTAAAAATATATATATACCAAGAATTGCCTTAATGATAGAGCCCTGTTAATCTCCCAAGTTATACTTTGTATTGTTCTCACCTGTTAAAATATGCAATGAAGTTAATTGAGTCTTTACAAGACTCAATTAGACAAACCTTTAATTATAATGACTTTTTTAAAGCTCACGGGGCTGTAATTTTTACACAGTTTGTACTCCAGGAAAACGGTTCAAGGTGAATCGCAGATTTTTGTTTGTCACATAAATGATAGATAGCGAAAGATCTCCGAATAAAAATCCAGTTTGTTTCTTTTCAAACTGTTAAAAATTGTTACAGTTTTCCTCCTTCGCCTCTCGCGTACCATAAATTATATTATTATTATTTTTTATCTAACGAAAAAATTCGATAACGTAAACTTACTGGAAGAGGTTAACACCGAGAACACACAATCTTCGGCTGGCATATTCCATTTTGATAACTACTATTCAGATAGTGTTCCTCGGAAAACATCAGTTTCTAGAAATTACCAGGGAGAGTGACCCATATCGTTTCTTAAAAAGCCAAGTCCAAATTCAATGATCAGTAACCGAAACCATTTGATTTTTGAAGCAAATCGACGAACAAAGCGATTTACGTGATCAATTACTGTTAGAAATGGAAGCAAAGAATGTTTTTTTTCATTCGTTCTTTCTTCTTCTCTTCTTAAAAACATTCGTTGCTCCGCTCGATTTTAGTTCATTTGTTTTCATGATGGAATGAAACAATTTCGTCGTCTCCCAGAGACTATATTACCTTTCCAGATTAAAGACTAACAATAAAGAAAAAAAATTCCTAAATATTAAAATATATAGTTTTTTTTTTTTTTTTTACTTTATTTCTCGGATAAAATTTATTTTTAGCAACCATCTATTTCTACAAACGTTTAAAAAAAGCCAAGTCGGTATTAATCAAACAACGATTTTTTTTTTATCATCATTCCGATCCACTTATAAATCTATCTATACAGAAAAAGGAACGATGAAAAATCGGAAATTATTTTTTTATTTCTTATAATTACGACAAGTAAACTTACTAAAGAATATTAACTTTCGGATTTAAGCTTAAAAAGTTTCTCTTCGACCTTGGTAGGTAACGGTATCTTTTCATGCAATTCTACCTGCATCATTATGAGATTATACCTACTAGTTTCGCTCTTTAATCTATAATAATAATAATAATAATAATAAATATCCCAAGACATATTATTAATAATGTTCATTCTCATATCAGCAGAATATTAGCTTTATTGTCACGCTTCTGAGGGTATATTACGAAAGACATAATTGCCAATTGTTACTTTCGGATTACCTTCTCTTCCAACCTAATTTATGAACATTCCCCAAGGTGAAACAAATCATCCGATTAGCGATAGTTTTTCAAACCAGAAAAAAGAAAAAAACATCGATATATATATAGATATATACACAGAAAATTCTCACAAAAAATCTCAGCAGTCCCTAGGAGGTATGGCAAAAACGTCTAACTGTAGAATAAACAAACTGTTGATTTATTAAAGGAGATAGTTACGGGCGCATGTTTAAAATAAGTTTCTATCGGATTAATATAATGAACGCAAATTCTTTTTCTTATTTTTTTGCTGAGAAAAATCGAAAAAAAAAACAGCAAAAAAAAAAAATTATGCAAACTCTACTTATCTTTGTATACAACAACACTTCAACGACTTGACAGAATATTTACAGATTTTTATCGTTTTTCGAGTAGATTACAAGAGGAAAATGTCGAATTACTTCGATTTATTGAAGAAAATTTGTAGTTATGATTAATTAATTCGTAGGAGAAATTTTTAAAATCAAATTTTCCTAATTCTAAAAATGAATTTTAATATATTTTCACGCATTAACTCGGAAACTTAAAACCATTTTAATTGTTGATAAAAATCGCCCACCAAAAAAATGGCTGACTTTTTTTTAATTTAGTTTTTTTTACGAAGTTGTAAACTAAAAAGTACGGATTGGGGAGATGATCTATACCATCACGTGACAAAAACGCTTCTTTCTTCCTTTCATCTACATCGTTCCGAACCTATCATCATTTTCGTCATTAGACTTACATAATAAAACAATAAATTCTAAAAATAAACAATGAAACAAGCCAGCTCTGACGTAAATTCAGACTGGAACAAGCCAAGATTTCGAGAATTTACTTCCTTTTTAAAGCAGAATATATATGTTTATAATTTCCTGGCAGAATCTAGCGAGCGAAAAAAAATTCTGTTTGATCAAACTAGGAAAACAGTTTCCATCCGATAGCTGTTTAAATATGGAAAACAAAGTTTAAAATATTATTTTCAAATCTTATTAAAAATCTCTAAGGCGAGAAAATTTCCTTACAACATATAAGTTCTAGTAGAAATTGGTCATAGCTGGAATGGCCGCCATCTTTTCAAAATGGCCGACGGACTTAGAAGCCATTTTTTTTTTTTTTTATATATATATATAATATGCCATCGATCTAATCCGAATTACGTTCGAGCTAAGCCAAAATTAGCTAGAACACGCGATTTGTTTACTTAATGAGATCGAGCAAACATGAGAACAAATCTCTGATAGGATAAAATTTTGATTTAAAATGCATTAAAATATATAAATAAATAATTACGTGAAACAAATTTGGATATTGTACCAAAATTACGATATTTATCCAGATTAAAGAAGTTTATAAGCAAACGTGTATAAAGTTGTTATTAATACACACATGAATTTTTGGAACCATTTGAGATGGATGTAACCAAAATACTCTGTTAATTTTACTAGTTTTATCATTTAGTAGTAAATTAATGAGGTTTTCTCAATTTTTTAACCTTTTCTGATGGCAGACAATCATAGAACGACGTTATTTTATCAGTGGTGTCGTTAAAATATTAATTTTTTCGATGGTACAATGATATAGAATTTACTCTATACTCTGTCGATAAGAGAGTGCTGAACGGTGTTCCTCATTCTTGGCATTAATAATAAAAATAGTTTCTATAGACGATTCGAACTTACTTCTACACTAAAAACTGCGTAATAAGAGAATTTTTTTTAACTGTTTAAATATATAAACCGGCTAAAAATACTGAAGCGATTGTTTTGGAACCTTATTTATCAAACGTTCTTGTTTGTCAACAGCTTTTTTTTCTGGCAGTTTTTCTGTCCGTTTAACCAAAATCTGACGTTTAAAAGACGAAAAATTTATTCTTCTATACAGAAAAAACTCACATTCGTTTATATCGGGTGTAAAACGTTCGATTTTGATAATTAAAAACGGAAGAAAAGCAAACGAGACCGATCCAAAAACCAAAATGTCAATGAACTTAAATATGCGTATATAAAAAAAAGAGGAAAAAAAAAAACTTTTAGATTTATATCGGAAGTGTTTTAAGAGAATTTAACTCGTCACTTTGACAACTGGCCAGCAATAATAAAATAAAACTAATTAAAAATACTCTATAGCAACTACATCTTCACGAACGTTTTCAGTTTGTTTACTAAATAATAATAATAATAATAGCGTATTAGAGAGTTATAAATTTTTTACTTCTTCTTTTTTCGCGTAACTATCAGTACAGTTTATCGTCTTCTAAAATAGAAAAAGTTGGTGAGATAGTGTGCCAACAAACTCGACTTTTTTTTTTTTTTTAAAACATTTACTTTAGTTTGGGAATGGGCACGGGTTAGCCAATATCTGCGTCCGTGTTCTATACAGCGCAACAGATAAAGAATCAAAGTGATGAAAACTTTATGAAGTTGTCAAGAGGCCAATAAAAGTTGCAAACTAATAAAGAATTATTTGACGTCATCGGCGGAAAATACAGAAAAACTACCAATAAACATTTCAACCTTAAAAGATTTATTTATTGAAAGTGTTTGTAGAAAAAAAAAAAAAACAGTGCGCAGAGGGTTACGTAAGCAAACGTGGTGACTCGTGAGATTGGCCACTTTCTAAAAATAGAAAAACGAGGAAAGTACAATAATACGTAAGAAGAAGAAGAAGTATCGAGCCGGTTCGAGAACTGATATAGCAATAAAAACTGCAAATCGAATTTTTTTTTTTTTTATATATTATAAAAACAAGTTGGGGTACC
>WUQG02453063.1:0-34570 GCA_011317285.2 Androctonus mauritanicus | reverse complement strand
ACCCTACTTATGCATATAGTGGTTAATAATTGCGAGAGCGAATCAGACTACTCTAAGTTTTATTCACGCAAAATGAAAGTTTTTATTCTTTATAGCTACAGTGTAAAACAAAATTAATTTATTAATTATCTTTCCCGTAGCAAAAAGAACGAAGTTATTTAATTAAAACCGCATTCAAATATACATATATATATATAAAATGTTTATAATCTGTATCACAGATAAAAAAAAAAATCCGTTATTATTTTTAAAAAATGTTAAAATAGCTTAAACTGTTTAAATATTTGATTTGAAATTAATTTGCTTAATTTCACTCTGGAGTGGGAAAATTCGTAGCGGGTAATATATTGTGGCGCCATCTGATATCCGATTTCGACAATTTATAAAAATTTATTTTTCGAAAAGTTATTAAAACCGCTGCCTTTCCTTCCGATACTATCGAATTATCATTTAAACTTCGATTTGTTTTATTAATATCATATTTAAAAATACCTTTCCGTGTTATATAGCTAACGACGATTGTTACACACACGTTATAAAAAAAAAAAAAAAAAGAGAGAGAGAGCGACATCTCAAGGTGAAATAAGAAAACACAAGAATGGCAAAATAGTGCCGTGATTTTATTATTCGACATGTATACATATTTATTTATTATTTATTAATTTTTTGTGATCTCTTTTCCGGTAGGTATTAACGTATACATTAACTTTACCCGACACGGAATAAAGTATAATAAGGTGTTCGACTAAATAACAGAGATATGTTCAACAATTCCTCGTCTCACAAGTCAGAATGAGTGATGATGAGTACACGCTACACAATCACAGACATTATTATAATATATATATATATATATATATAAACAAACAATTAAGTTATAACATGAACAATAGTAACGTAACTTGTTTACGAGGCACAAATGAATGTCTCCTATAATATTTAAAACATAAAAATATATATATTTTGCTCCTAATAATTCTTTTATGTATATTAGGACGGATTTTTTTTTTTTCCTTCGTTTATAATCTGTATTAAAACGGAATTACAGGACGGAATTATTATTTATTATTCTTTCTACAGACTAGTCACAGTGCGTTTTGGCATTTCACATTGGTTACTACTACAACAAATGAGGTAAAGCGAAACTGTAGATGAGTACATGCGTTAGTCTCTATATATAATTAATTACAAACATAAAAAAAAGACATAAATGACACATATATATATATATAAATATAGACATGCAATCGTTTCGATCTTCAAAATATATTTTTTTTCGAACTACAAATCTTAAATGTTCTTCCTTTGTTACCGACATAAAGGTGGGTGATACATAAACATGGCTGAACTATATCGTAGGCCACGCCCGTAAGAGAGTTTTAGAGGTTTCTTTTCCGTAACGATCGTGTTCTAGACCGACAAACAAAGTTTTGACGCATCGTACAAAAAAGTTATACAAAGCATTTAAGTACAAATATCATTTATAATCCGTCACCTGTCCGGCTATAGATAATCCTTTGATGATTTAAAACGTTTCCAAAAAAAAAAAAAAAAAACGACGACCTTTCTTCAAATAAATACAATAATAATAAGAATAATAATATAATAATAATAATATATAATAGTAATAAATATATTAAATATAATATTTTGCATTGTAGACAAATTTAACTATAGTTTGGTTTCAGTCATTCGTCCTGGTGATACTGATTAACTAGGAATTCTATAAGTCGGTGCTAATCGAATGTCTTTGTCTTGGACATGCGTGTTTCTTGTATTCTTTTTTTTTTAATTTTATTAATAAAATATACAAATATATGTTTTTTTTTTTTTTTTAGTTTATTTTAGTTTATTGCATCCTCGCTTCTTGTATTTGAGGTTGAGTGGCTGCGTAAGGCACAGCGAATGGCGTAGCGTTACTTCCGGGAAGAGGTTGAGGGATGGTGTATGCGTAAGCCGTAGGAGGCAGATAAGAAGCCGCTCCAGGAGTGGTGGTAGCCGAAGGAAACGGATACGTCGGATCTAATCCGTTAGCAAATTGAGTCGGATAAGCCGCAGCATAGTCGTAGAAATGCCCCGTGGCTGGTGACAGTGGGGCGTGTGGAGGCATCAGGAGTCCCGGGGTGGGTATGTAAGGCGAAGGATATACGTAATGCGGAGGCAATCTGAAAATAAACATTGTCCAATCAACTTTACTTTTACATGGAATAACACATTCTTCACTTTGTTTCCATTTTATAATATCATGCAACTGCTGGTAAGATTGCATAGATTGCAAAAACCAGAAAAAGTGGTATAGGGAATCGAGATACGCAAATATCCCCAATGAACTAGGGGTCAAAGATCAAAGGTTAACGAGATATACACGCGTCTGGTAGCATAGCAGGGGAACGGGACGCGTCGCGCTCCACGCTGTAGCGAAGCGAAGCACAGTATCAAACCATATGCACTGTGAAACTTTCTGCCTCTATATCTCGTTAACCTTTGACCTTTGACCCCTGAGATATAGAGGCTGAAAGTTTCACAGTGCATATGGCTTGATATTGTGCTTCGCTTCGCTAGTGTGGAGCGCGACGCGTCCCGTTCTCGCGCTATGCCACTTAGATGCGTGTATACCTCGTAACCTTTGACCTTTCACTTCTAGTTCATTAGGGATATTTTGCATACATCGACTCCCCCTATCGATTGGTACCATTTTCTTCGGGCTTTGCAATCTATGCAATCCTACCCAACTGCTTAATAACAGGAAAATATTAATTTTAGTAATAACAGGTTTTAATGGAATTTTTGGTGGGCCTACTTGAAACTGTAAGATCTGCATCTCTATAGTAGCAAATATAGTAGTAGAATTTCATGCGTCGAGGTCAAACTACGTAACTTAGTAGTTAACTTATTAGCCGTAATGTGGCGTCTCGCAGTCACTCGTTATACTCTCGTCTAGTTATTTATATAAATAACAATAAAATTTATTTTTAAATAAATAATCTGTACACTGAAGTTTGGTATGAATATTTCTCTTGTTATAAGAGTTGCACGAGTTTTAGGCATTAAATAATCGCACCAAACTAAACAATTAAATGGCTGAGAGTGATTTACAAACATGAATGTATGCTTACAAATAATTTTGAAACTGACTAATCGAGCGAATGTTCGAAAAAAAAAACAAATATGGCGGATATTTTTTAAATGTTATTTATAGAATTCCGACTAGGGTTTTAAACTCCAAAACCACGATAGATGCATCCTTACGGTAGATAAAATCTAGGAGAGTTGGTCGTCGATTTTATTGTCTTCCTCGTATAATCGTAATTAAATGCATTAAAACTTTAAATTTTATGCTTTTGATCGGTAAAAAATGCGAAAGATATAATTTATAAACCGATATTCTCGTGTTATTTTTCGCTCGACGTCGCTGAAAAAATTATCGCGAAACTCAGTCGGGATCAAATCCTATATTTTTCTTGCATACCCCACAGCCATTATAAACTTATTGCACTTAAATAATAAATGGGATACGGTTTTAAATCGGTTCCGTTTCATAAATAAATACTTTTGTCGTTTCTTTTTTTAAGTACGTTGATTCGTTTATCGCATTTTTTGTTTTTTTTTTAAAGAAAAGAATTAGTAAATAATTCATACACGTGTCATGTCTATCCGCAGATATCATCTATAAAACTTCTTTTTTTTTAAAAAAACCAGTAATAAATTCTATAATAGGAAAGCGATAAATATATTCATCAGTCAAACAGATCTAAAACAATAAAATCTTAAATAATTTTCTACACAGTTAAAAATTTAAATAATGGCGGTAGCTATAATCCATCCACCATCATGACACTCTATACCTTCTATACGTTCCACAATTAGCAAAAAAAAAAAAAAAAAAAAAATAGTTAAATTAGATCTAGGCGAATATGTAAAGAGTGAAAAATGTCACGAATGTTATAAATAATTCAATAATTTTTTCGTGTTGAATGTAATAAGTCATCTAGCACTCGATTCAAGGTTAGAAAGCTTGTGCGGTCAGAATCGTGTAGCATTCTCCATTAATGTTTAGAATGCGTGGACGCAAAAACTATCATTATAATTATTACCGAAAACAAACCGCATTCTTCTTTTATTATTCTCGTAATTTTTAATAAAATATTCTTTCGGAACTTTTACCGTAATTACCCGTAGAGTGTGTTGAACTACATACCCGTTAAATCGAGCGAAAATTAAAATCGAAGTAGTAGAAATTATTCATGTATGTATATACTTCGCGTGTAAAGCGAGAACAAAGATATTAAATTAATGTAATGAAAATACTCGTGACTGGCCTGATTTTTGTTAATCATAATTACATTGTCGACATGTTTTTTAAAAGTCTGTTTTTAGATTGAATGAGGCATCGAAACGATGTATATACAGGTGTATATATACACATAGAAAGTTATCTACAGCATTAATTAACGCTCGTGTAACGTTAACAACGATCATCTTTACTATCGTCGCGGGAAGTAGTTATTGTCTATAGTGATGTCTAGTTATAAAAAAAAGGAATCTGACCTTTCTGCTGATAGTAATAAGGTGCTGGCCAAACAGGGCCACGTTAGATTTGACGTTCCTTCTGACCAGTAAGTTGCATCGGCTCCGAACGTCTTCCTGTCTGTTGGAATGGGAGATAATTTTCTAGCAAAAAAAAAAAAAAAAAATATTAATTCTGTCATAAGTTCATGCCTATCATTTTATTAATATATATAGGCCTATATTTAATAATTAAATTTTTAAATTGTAAAAATTTAACATGAATTAGCGTTTTTTGTATTGTTTTTTTTTGCAGTGATTCACTACTTTTTGCCTTCTAGGAGTCCCGGAGCGACCAGAAGCGCAATCCTGACTTAGCGTGTCTATATATAGCTAACTGATGGAACAATCCACCTGTTCCGGAAATTTCCATACAATACTGGCAAGCAACAGCCGTTTTCTGATCCGTTGCAAGCGCTAGATACGTATGACACTCGACCAAAATTCCGGAAACGTTTTGAGATCTTAACAATGACACTAGATTCGATATATTTATCGAACCCGAAAACATCCGCAGATGCTCTTTCACTTTTTATATATCGCGATGCTCAAAAATAACGCGTATAACGAGTTTTTCTCATTTATAATTCATAACAACTTATAATTCGTCTTTTATAATTCATCGACGTCTTATTCATATTAATCAGAGCTGGCGCTAGTTACTTTAAGACACGTTTATCACTTTTTGATCCAAAACATTTACTTAACAATTTAATCTTTTTGATCACATTAAAAACCGTTAAAATGGATAAAAATGCATTAAAGAATCGATAATTTGTATAGGTTTGTATGTTTGAATTTAAAAACCATTAAAGTTGTTACAAAAACTAATATGGTAATCGAGTTCAATGTTCGAAGTTCTCTTCCATTGTTATTATGTTTCGCAGTTATGTTGTCCCAACCTAGATACTCAGAGTTTGAATGCTGAGTTGGCGACATTCCTTCCCAATTGAGGACTGTCCTTCAGACGTCCACAACGTGTACTAACTCATGATCGAGAGGTAACTCGACTTGTAACGTCCTAACTTCCTACGAGACACGCAGCAGTAACCAAGACGTAGAGCACTTCGACGGGTCGAAAGTTTATTGGACGCGAGACAAAAATGAACTAGAAATTAGAACGTTAAACAATGCGAAGAGATAAAAAATGATCTCATTGTAGAACTTTTTGCAGTTTCTTTTTTTTTTTCCTTCTCTCCACAATACTTTGTGATGTTTGTCTGCAAGTTTCCAGCTCGGTCGCAGATAAAACGAATTTTTGAAACACTCAACAGTGGAGTAACTGGAAACTAGCGATAAGACAAACATTTAGATTACAAGTTTAACGAATAAATCAGCTAAAATTCATTAAGGACCAATAATTAGAATAAATTAACCGAACTGTATTTCCAAAATCCGTGCTTTACTGGTAATATTCCCCGGTGTTAAGAGATGGCGCTGATAACAACCGAAAAAAAACGGAAAAAAAAAGCAAAAAATAAAATAAAATGTGCAGACCGCGAAACGTCAGGAAGCTAGAATTTATTTTTAGAACGAGTCTAGATTTTCGACTCTTCGGAAAGAAAGTAATAGAAGTCAATAACATCGTTTTTGTTGTTGACACTCTACAAACTGCGAAGATGTATAAGTATACACTTACAACACTAAGTAACAAATCTTTGCTAGTAAAAAATGAGGCAAATTACCCGTATTGTCCAGGAACCACAGCTGGATATCCTGCTCTGACTGGAAAAGGAAAACCTGCGGAATAATAAAATAGAAGATTAAACCAAAAAAAAAAAAAAAGATAGACATTAAAGATGGTCTAGAAATCGTTACGCAGATGGAATATTGACTTGTTTTCGGAGAAAACTTTTTTCTCATTCTTATTATTACCTTCTTAACGATAGATTAGCCCGGCTTAATCTTCTAGAATAAATCTATTATGTTTTGCTATTCTTTTATAATTCATCGACGTCTTATTTATATTAATCAGAGCTGGCGCTAGTTACTTTTAAGACACGTTTATCGCTTTTCGACCCAAAACATTTACTTAACAATTTAATCTTTTCGATCGCGTTATAAACCGTTAAAATGGATAAAACTGCATTAAAGAATCGATAATTTGTATAGGTTTTCGAAAGTTAACAAATTAATAACATTTTTTTTTTTATTTTTTTAAATAGGTCGCATGATGTCAAAATATAGCAATGTTGACACGTGGTATCATTTCTGTGACTCTCGGTAAATTCTCGTCTCAATAGTTACATTTCTCGTCATCTCCTGGCATAAGCGATGAAAATTTGATATCCCATTTAGTTGCTAAATAAGGTAAGTACCGAACAAACAACAATAACGGATCTTTCCCGTGTCGTATCGGCTTGGGATATCATATCGGCAATATCTTGCATTGAAATCTACGAAAATTTCCATAAGGTAAACAGTAAACAGAAAAGTTGACGAAATATTGTTTTCCTCTTACAGGAAAAAATTCGACTCATCGCGGAATGCAAAAAAAAAGTCATCTGCAAATTTTCGGCAACGTTACGGGTACAGGTATATATAAACTTTTTAATCTATAGTAGTTTGGAGAAAAGTGAAGTAAATGATAGCACAAGCACTCCGTATAAATAGGTTACTACCAAAAATAACACGATTAACTCATCGAAACTGCAAAAACAATAAGGTTATAAAGGATTCTATCCAGACCAAACCTTTAAAAGCCACCAATGGTGTTAAATTTTGGAGCGATTTTTCGGCCTGTTATGCCTTCCATATTTTACCCGCCCCTAAACTTCGAACCTATTTTTTTTTTATCGTTATTTTTCTAGATATTTATTTGTCGAAGAAAAAAAAAAAAAAGCGAGACAGTACTCGCTCCAGTCGGAATAATAACTCATTATCGTGTCGATAATTTAGTATCCTATTCTATGGCATTGTAATGCGATTTGAACTATGTCGTATTCAATATTAATGCGGAATTAATCTGATGAAATTAAATATTCAGAAAGTTTGAGTCAACAAAGATTGTCTAAATAAACATCGATTAATTAATAAATTAATTTGATTTATGCGTTTTATTAATTATAATTCTTAGAAAACAGAAGAATGGATATTATAAATATAAATAAAATGATACGGAAACGTTGTAGGCTAATAGGGACTATTCAAATACCCGCTTTACTTTCGGTATATAATATATTTATTAGAACGATAGATATTTTAATTAGGCTATTATTAACAATGAACTCATCTCGCGCTTCCTTTGAGATCTTTTTCCATCGCTAGAGAGATGGTAATTTTATATAAACATACGCTAGCCTACATTAAAATAATGATTAAATAACTTGCCGAAACAAGAAAAAAATCGAAATAAAAAAAAACTCGGATTTTATACGTATTTGTGACATGGATAATACGTAATAATATCCGATTCCAACTTTGTTTTCCTTTTTTTATAAAGCAGAAAAAAAAACGGTTTTCCGTTTGAACGGAATTTTTTTTTCCGTTAGGAGAGTTTAAAAAACTGAAAACAAATAGAAATAGACAACATTTTCGTTGCGTAAAACGGAAACAGAAATATTGTCTATTTACAAATATAGTTTATAAAGTTGAAAACAAGTAGAAGCAGAAAACGTTTTGATTTTCGCAAAACAGAAACGGAAATGTTGTTTATTTCTACAGATTTTTATGCCTGTTCACAGTGGGGCAGTCATAAATTTAATGAGACGGTTACATTAAAAAAATTAAGAAATTTTGAATGTTGTTTGAATAAAACTGCAACGCAAAACTACATAAAATTATACGTTATATAATTTTACTGAATATGATTGGTTTTTATATCAATAGAATATATTATATAAATAATAATTACATGAAATCACGGAATAAATCATAACACAAATACAAGTAACGAGATGCAATTACTTCCTTGTTCATGGCTGGTTTATCCACTAGGCCCAATACGACTTGCCTAAGGGCCACCAACAATAGAGACTCCAAAAGCAGTATTGAAGGATTTATAGTTTATTTTAAAAAAAACTTTAGTGTCTATGGGCTACAAAATGTCTTAATCCGGCCCTGTTCTTGACCTTCCCCGCCTGCGCCACTGCCCGTTCATACGGATTTTCTGTTTTTTACGTTAGAAGAATTTTAAAAAACTGAAAACAGACAGAAATAGACAATATTTCCGTTTCGTAAAGCAGAAACGGAAATATTGTCTATTTCTGCCAGATTTCTGCACGCATTTGTAATAGATATCTCTGATATCATCTCGGTTAAAATCTTATCTAAATAAAATCCAGATAATAAATTTCCTTCATTCAAGATTTTGATATCTTTATTCTATAAATTAAAAACGCAAATTTAAAGAAATGATTCGATAGACATTCCGCATTTCTTTAATAAATTATCTGTAATATTCGCTAATGTATCACCTGACTAAGAATTTAAAAATTAATATCAATGAAATATTGTTTGTCACAGCTTTCAAATTTTCACCCATATCTAAATCTAACTAAAGATTAAATTTCTCTTTAATAAATTTTCGCCTAGTGGATTAAAAACTTTGGTTAGATTCGTGTTATATCCGGGTATGTAACTTATTAGTCGTACATTATAGGCCTACTATATTTTTGATTAGTTTTTTAAACATGTAATGTTATTAGAGTTTATGAAAATTTCAAGATTCAAACATACCATGATTTATAAAATAGTAAAAAGTATTTTCACTGTTTATTTTCAAAATTTTGTGAAGTGTCTGAAGCTGATTTATCACACATATATAAATGCCTAATAGGGCCTATGTCTAATAAAAAAAATCGCGTAATAATTAAAGGCATTTATGAATTTTTAACCTTTAAAAATCGCGTGTCAACTGGATAAGAAGAATATTTTTGTAGCCAAGGGATCTTTGTACTGCTTGGTAAGTTAACTATTCTTGATTAACTACCGGAATACTGTCGATAGGCCTTTTCCTATCGACAATATTCCAGTAATTCGCGTAATAATTTAAGGCATTTATGAATTTTTAACCTTTAAAGATCGCGTGTCAACTGAATTTTTGTAGCCAAGGGATCTTTATACTGCTTAGTAGGCTGACTATTCTTGATTTACTATCGGAATACTGTCGATAGGCCTTTTCCTATCGACAGTATTCCAGTAGTAAATCAAGAATAATTAGCCTACTAACACTATAAAGATCCCTTAGCTACAAAAATCCAGTTGACACGCGATTTTTAAAGGTTAAAAATTCATTCATTCGCGTTGCTTTGAGAATCTAAGATGTAAATTCATTAACATCATAGATTCTCAAAGCAACGCGAATGCAAAATTTGATGAGAATCAACTTTTAACAGTTAACCAAGAATAGTTTTTCCATCTTTTGATTTTAGCGCTAGATTCGACTTTTATCCATAATTTATAATTTATTTATTTTTAACGTGTAAAGGTAGATTTAAGTTCACGTAATCCTGTATCTGTACATCCGCAACAAACGATTTGCATAAAGTTATGAGATTTTGGATTATACTGCATTTACAGGCAGAAAGTATGAATATAGAAAGAGTAAAAGCATTTAATATTTCTCACTTTTTGCGTTTATTAAGTAATAAACTTTGAAAAATAAGAAAGAATGCTGCTTATCCGAAATTCTTTTTTCTTAGGATAATTTAAAATTTTAATAATAAAAACTAACAAGTCTATAAGCAGATTAGGTTAAATATGATACTTTTAAAAACTTTACTGTTTACATTCTTTCAGTATTGGGTGATTTTTTTTCCGAAAACTGTAAATTTTATTTGGATCAATCCATACATTTACCATATAAAGAAAAAAATGTTCATAACCGTACTTTTTATGTTAAGATTAGAGTCGCCATTTTGTTTCAAAATGGCGACTCTAATCCTAACATAAAATGTTTTAATCAACTTTCTTATAACTACTTTCCTTGTAGATCTATTGTAAATTTGATCATTAGTCGGCCTATAAAACAAACGTTATTAAGGACAGGCTCATCAGACATGATCTCATTAAACTAGAATCTTTTTTTTAAAAAAAAAAAAATGTAGACTAAAACGGCATGCATTTTTAGAAAGTTAAAAATAATTATTGAGTTCTTCAGCTAACCTGATTGGAATTTTTCAATCTAACCTGTAAACTTTTTTACTGATGAGCGATGAGGCAATGAATAATTGCCTTATCGTTCAATGTTTATAGCTCAAGCCCATGTAAGGCTATCGATGAATTCTTGTGTATTTTCTTCTATCTTACACAAAAATCTGATAGTTTTTCGTGTCCTTTCAACCCTTCTTAAGAAATTCTATATAAAATATGTTGTTAGAACCCATTTTGAAAATCCTCGAAAATATTTTATAGCAGTTTAGGCTGCCATAAGTGATCAGGGCCGGTGCGAGATGAATGGGGTCCGGGCCACTCACAAATATGGAATTCCGTCCTGTAAAAGTGTTTTTTATATTAAACACTAAATTTTGAGGATCTACTGAGTCCAGGCCCCAGGCCAAATGATCCTGTTGGCCTCTCTCTATCTTGGGCCTGTATATGATAAACCTTTACATTTTCATCCGCCGTTTTCTCTGTTTTAGCTTTGATTATTAGCTGTTTACAGCCGAATGCGAAGACTTTATGTAGCTTTACTGAATATTATAGTGGAAACGAGTACGGAAGGAGTAAACAAGTTGCATCTTACTTTAAAATTTTAAAAGATTCTTACTGATGAAAATGGGTGTTATAACACGAGTGATGAAAAGAATAATTATTAGCAGGCATATATCAATGCTGAGGCCGGTTGACGTCGCATGATAATGAATTTATATGAATTCTAATCACGAAAAATGCTATCTGGCTTTGTTTCTAAGACAACCTGAAGGGCGTAAGACTCCAGATGTTTAGATTTGACACCCTTTTCGGTTTTTAAGCACCTGCAGTTTCGACCAGAATAAAAACTTTCAAATATTATAACTCAAATTCCGGTGGTTACAAGATTACAAAATATAGTTTAGAGTGAAAACAGACTAGCTGACAATCCATCCAGTTATCGAAAACTTAGATAGTTACTCGAAAAACATATTATTTTGATTTATTTTTAGATTGTCCATAAACGTCACGCGTAATCTTCAGTTACGCTCACCTCACTTTATATTAAGTAATACGCTGTCTCGTATATTATTTCACTTCCTGCATACTTAAAAACTTGAATAAAATGTCGTTTGGTGGTACGGTAGGGGTTTTAAAAAACAAACCGAAACCGACCACGTTATCCAGGAATTTATAACATTAGTGAATGGACTAGTATTTAAGAAAGCGATTAAGCATCATCGAGTAGCTAAACACGTACAGGATCAAAAATAAAGTTCTTTCATAGAACATATTACTTAAAATAGCGTAATACGTGAGTTGGTTATTTTGGTGGCGGGGAGTGATTTAATTCGAAATATCTCCACATCTAACCAGTTTTCTGAGTTAAGTCTCTGTCGGGTTAACGCGTAACTTCGACGGCGTTATACACGTTTACCTGTTTCAAACTAAGTTTAAAAATTTTGTTACCGCATAAAACGACTTTTCTGCCATTCGTTCTTCGCCTGTATTGCGCAATTGCTTAATCACCATTATTAAAAAAATATATATAAAGAAAAAAAAGATGTTAATCTCTCTCGCATGTGGATGGCGAAAGCGCTCAAGGCTAATTCTCATTAAACATTTTTTAATGGCGCAATCAAGAACGCGTTACGTACGGAGAAAACATTTTTCTAGTAATAGTTTTCCTAGCGTAAGTTACGAATGAACAGAATTAATTAATTTATATATACACAGTCGTCGAGATACCTCGGAATAAAGCCAATATCCATAAATTTAGAGCGAAGAGTCGCGTAATTATTCGTATCAAAGGCAGGATGAGATGAGCGTTAAGATAAGCGCGGAGAACTATTAATCTGAACTGTAGAAGAGGGAAAATAATAGTCTCTTAAAAGTAATGAATTTAAAACGGATCAATTAGATGGTAAATAAACGATGAGAGACGATTTTTAACGCTCCCGACCCCTTTTGTGTGCCATTTGATTGTTTACCGCTCTAAATTCGGATTTATCGCGATTATTGTACGATAGAACTCTCAAAAATCGTTCTAGGAAGAAACAAAAGCCTCAAAACTTTTATTTAAACAGTGACAATCGCTGAATAAAGCGTTTTGTGACACAAACGAACGGGTGCAAATAACGCCAATGCTCTTCGCATTCTTGATATCCTTTAGACACAGGCTGGAAGTCTATTTTTAAACAGTCTAGAAGCGAGCAAATTATCTATTCAAACCGACTAATTATCGTCTATACGCTTAATAAAAATAAAATAATAATGATAATATAAAAAAATCCGCCGAAATTCCACCAAACAAAACAGAACTGCGAATGTTTTAATATTAAAATATACTTGCCGTTCTGGACGTTTCCTCTCGGTTTAGCTCCTAAATACGCTAAATTGACATTAGCTTTCCGACCGTCGATAATAGGATTGGCATCTTTCACCGCTCTTTCTGCAGCCTCTCTATCCGCCATTGTTACCTGAATAAAAGAAAAAGGTGATCAAAGTAAAATCCGACATTTAAAATACGTATAACAAACGATATCATTTGTCACAAAAGCAAAAGGAGGGAAAATTAATTACACAAAATCTCGCTTATTTTACCTTTCCACCCCCATAACTTATTAAAAGTCTATTTTTACTGGCAGCACTAATAATCATAATTAAAATTGTTATTTTATAAACGCTACTAATACGGATTTAAAAAGCCAGAATTAATGCCACTACTTGGTTTGATTTCTGTTGTTGTTGTTTTTTTTTCAGGGGTCTCCAAACCGATGTGACGATACTAACTGGTTTGTTACACGGAGATAAAAAAAAAAAAAATGGCATAAAACTTAAATTATATTTGTTTTCCAAACGCATATTTCTGCGAAAATATTTTCGATTTTTCTGCTGTTTTTGCATTCGTAATAAATTATAAATCGGTAAAGTTTCGGAATGCGTGTTCGTAAACCGAGTTGAAGTACGTTAATTGCGAGTTTTCTCGTCGCGTGTAGGCCTTTTTTGCCTTTGAATAATATAATATTATTGTTTCAGCTCCTATTTATGAGGTTATTTTTGTCGGCGAAGCGAAATTCTGACAGTAAACCGTACTACCGAATTAATTTTAAATTTGCGGCATTAGCATTAAAGGCGCGTATGGTTAAGTTTCTCATTTAACGCGTTCCGAACACGTTAAGTTTCTCATTTAACGCATGTAAACGAGCATGAATTAGATATAAATGATCCCAAGGAGAGATTTGAAGAAAAAATTTAAACCGTGGCTACGTTACGCGCTAATATACGGAATGGAGAAGACGACGAGCGCATTTCTGATAACAGTGCGCGTAGAATCTCGATTATCCGAGTGGAGCCAGATCGAAATCATCTCGGATAACCGAGGCTCTTAATCCAGACTACCGTATCGATTTTTCAGCCACGTCAATTCGTGTTGTAGCCTCTCTACTTATCGAGGATAAAATCTTGCCGCCGGCGTATCTCTGATCTTCTTTAACTAAATCTTCAAAAATTCTGTAACAAATTTTCCACGGTAAAATATCACGTTTCTGTTCTTTTTTAATTAATTCGATCAAATCCACCTTTATCTAGACGTCCAGAAACGAATCCGGCATTTGCCTCCATAATCCCTACCACGTCAAAAGAGGCCAAGAAAAAAAGGAAAAAAAAAAAAAATTAATTCGTCTTACTCCGTATAATTTAAAATTCTAAAACCGTGATTTATTTTGATAGATTGAATAAAAATTTAACTGACATTTATGAAAGGACCCGTTGAAATGTTTATTTCGCACAAAAAAAAATTCCCGTTTTTGACCCAAAAGCCGCCATTTTGTGTAATGGTTTTATATAACATTTCTTATATAGTTATGCAGAAAATTATTGGCTTTTTTTAATGCCAAATTTTTCTTCTACAAATCATGGTTTCAGTAATTAAAAATAAGCGTATTTAAATATAGTTCTTGATAGAAACTTACATAAGAGCAGTTTATAAACTTGCGCTTTGTACATTATACGCTTTTGTATTATATAATCTCCTATTATCCCTTTTCCATCATGCGTAGCGTTATGTTATGTCATTAAACGTAGTATTAAAGGATAATGGGCAAATATTCGACTTATATCTCTCTAATCCGATATGTTTTCGCATAACAATCCCAACTAGAGCCGATTTTCAATACGGATTAGGATTTTCATCCGGACTCGGTAATCCATATTTTGTAGGGAGAAAAAAAAACAAATGTCATAAAACGTAAAAATTAGAGATTTTCTAGAATGCAGGACTGGGTACATATTTATAGTTGGGAATGTTTTTAAGCAGATATATTGAGAAAGTTCGAAAAAAAATGAATAAGTTTGAATTAAGAGCATGGCTTGTTTCGAGATTCGGAGGATACAGTGGAAGCCAACCTTCTTATAGTCGAATTAATAGGGTTTAAATGTTAACCGAAACCAAAATTCGATAAATTATAACGCTGTTAGCTTACAGCGAATTTTTTAAAACTCGTATAGAGCTCTTTTATCAGAATTCATTCGTATTTCGTGCTACTTAACTGCCACTACTGCTATGACAATGCAGGCTAGTTTTGCTCGAGTCAGACTGGGCCAATTGAGTATAATTTGGAAAATTAATACCGTATCAAATTATTTTTTATAATTTATAATCGTGTAATTTGTAAAAACTATCAAATAATCCAGATTTTTCTGGTAACGATAACGAATTTCCGATCTGATCTGGCTACCGCTTTATATACGTGTTTTCTGGTAAGATAAACGGATATCTTTCAAGTTTTTGTTTAAAATTTGGCATATTTTTACCCGTACAGGATATCTAGGGCAGGTAAGTGGATTGGGCTTTGTTCGGAAGGAAAAAAAAAACGGTCGGAATTTAAAAAAAAAACAAATGTATATATCTGCCCCTCTGCTATTTGAAGTCAGAAAAGTTTTCTGAACTTGCTACAAAGGCCAAGTTTTGACACAAAATTCCTCTGTTTCCTTTTAAATAGGTTGTAGAAAGTAGGATAGAAAAGAAACACCGAATCTATTATTAACTTTGGCATAAATCTGTTTTGAATGAAGTCTCAAAACACGAGATTTATGCTCCAGCGGAAGAAACGAATTAATAGGAAGAAGGGGGAGAGGAAAAAAAAAATCGATAAATTTTAGGTCTTAAGAGACGTTAAAGCTAATTTATGCTGAAAAATCGAATTCGAAACTGTGGCCATCCAGTCGGTGGTTGATAAACTAGAGAAACCGCTTTAAATTAATGTATTTTTAGACCTCGAGGGCTTCCGACAGAAATAATTTATAGATATAAAGCAAAGTTAAAACCTCTTCTAAAAACAGAAGTAGTTCTATAAATTCTACAAATATTATAATGCGGTCAATTAAAAGTATTAAGTAACTACCAGAAACCTTATAAAGTTCGTAACCTTTATCAGAGAATAAGCGCCATTTTTGAGAATTCTGTTATTACGTCAAAATTGACACCTCGTGTCAATATCTCGAACGAGTTCCATTTTTAAGAATTCCGTTATAGCTTACGTTAAATTTACCATATTTTACCGATATTTTGACCAACTGAAAGCCCGTTTTTCTGCAATTATAAAAATATTTAAAAAATTAAAGCGCTAAACGTGGTGGTAATTTAAAACTACAGCCACGCTAAACGGATAGGTTTTAGTTAAAGCCTTTGAGTAAAATTAAAGAATTTTAGTAAAAAAATGTTTAAATTAAATAAACTTTTAGAATCATCTAATCTTAGAGACGTAACTGGGACGTAAATAGACTAATTGATACAATATCCGTCAGATAGACTCGGTTTATTGACTAGAACACTTCTTAACCGATGAACCAATAACTATAGTTGTATTTTTTGGGTTATTGAACCGTTATAGTAAGCTGTATCATCGGCTAATCTTTCTAGCTGAAGTATTTCTCAAGAATATAAGGCACAAGAGCGGCACACACACAGCGTAACGAGCGAAAGAATTAGAAGGGGGGAAAAAAAGTTAAAGGGTTTTGCAGAGAAGCATCCCATTCTATCAATAATTAAAATTTAAATTGAGCCTTTTAATGAAAATTCTAATTAAAATTTTAATTTTTACTCCACGGGAGATTAATTATGGCAATAAGTAAATATCATTTGTAATAACAATAAAACAGTTTCCAGTTTCTAATTTCCGCCTGTCCGCTTTTAATAACTTCATTAAAACTGAATTGATCTTTAAAAATTTTATTTTTTAAGAAAAATAACTAAAAAGATCCGCATAAAAATAAAAAATAAAATAATAATAATAATAAAAGAATAAATCAGATTTTTTTTTTTGTTACTTCCTACCAGTGAGGAAGAGGAGGAAGAGGAAAAAAAAAAAAAATTGCAAAAATTCTTATTTGTTTCGGATGGGATGATTGAATTAACTTTTCAATAAACGTAAGTGAGTGTGTGTGTGTGCAGTTTCTCTCGAGTATATATTTTGCTGGCACATCGAATAATGTTATGCAACGGTCGTGTATCATTCTGATGGATTTGCAAGATGCGGTATTGGCAAAAACGGGTCATCTCGCCTCTTAAAAATTTGTTGCTTTTTCTCGCATATAATAACTTGTCTCTGAATGAAAATGTTTTTCTTAACGTCTACATCATTCAAAAATAGTTTTTCGAATAATACGCTATCGGAAGTGGCGGAGTGTGTTTAAAAAATAAACAGAATTTCGTTAATTACGAACAGTTTGCTCCCCCACTCTCTCTCTCTTCCTCGTATAAAGCGCGCATTTTTCGGCCCGCCAAACCGAATATGGAGCGTGTAATTTCGAGGAAATACGGTAATTAAAATTCATTCTTTCGTGTTTGTTGTGTTAAAATTCGTCTGGCTTCTTCCGTTATAAGAAGTTTAAACGGTAGAAAAAAATTATAAACTACTTTATACGCGATATTTTCTGTGGTTAGCTGTGTGCGTGTTTTTTTTTTTAAAGTTGCGCCACTTGCGCAAATAGAAAAAAAAATTAGAAAGAGCTCGTTTAGACTTATTTAAAATGAAGAAATAATCGGATAATCGAGTTTATTTACAGAATCGAAACGTAAAAATTAATTTTATATAATAATTAATTGGTATTTTACTCGATCTACACGTAACTTTTTATCCCGAGATCAAACGTGGTAACTGAACCAATGCATTTCTACCGTAGATAATGCGCGCAGAAGAAGAAGAAGAAGAAGAAGAATTAAAAAAAAAAAAAGCCGAAAACATTAATTAACTCAATTTATAGTCGAAATTTCTGTTTAAAAAACCTTCAATTTATTTACGCCGCAATTAAGTTTGTCGTCCGATACACACACGTTAATGTAAGCGAAGGGATCTTTGTATGTGTGACATTTTTGTTTACAGACTTCTAATTGCGCGCCCATTAAGGCGAATGCGTCGGATGGAATTTAACTACAAAATCCGATTTAGCTTCAACTAAAAAGAGATCAAAATAAATAAAGAAGTATCGCATCGCACACGAACGTATTTAAAGTTTAGTTATCGACTTCAGTGTTTACGTAGTAAACAAGAATCATCGCTAGCGTGACTCCAAATTGACTCTAACTACAGCTACTCCCATTGATTTTTTTTTTTTTTTATAACGTGTTTTCTTGTGTTCATTCACGTAAACACTAATTAAAAAAACGTGTTATAAAAGACTCGAGAACGACGAATATTCGAATTCGGGAGACGAGTGATTTCGTTTGGGTATATTTAAATCGAGTTACAAATGCCAATGCCAACTTTTCTTTTGTAAAAATATTGCCAAGTTGCTCTTGAACTACATAACTGGATCAGAAAATATTCTATTTACAGTGATAACTAGGTTCTTATGTAGGTCTAGACGTCAAAACCTGATTAACATTTCGAGAAAAGCGGCGAGTTACGCGAAAGTTGCGATGCTCTAGTTTTGCTCTAGTCGATATACTTACTACTCGATGCTTTCTGGAGTTCGTTAGTTTTGTTTCCTTTACCAAAGAACGGAAAAAATATAAAATTTATTTACATCCTAAGCAATTAAAAGTAACAAAAATAGTCTGTTTTTTATTTTTTTCTTTCTTTCTTTGGAGAAAATATTAAACAGATAAGAAACGTTAGAGAGTAGAAACCAGTCTTATTAAAAGAGGAAAGCAATTAAGTACATTTGGCAGAGTCCTCGATTCCTTAAACAATCCGCACCTCGGAAAAAAAAAATCTAGTTTAAATGGTTAGAGATCTCAAAAATCATTTTTCATAATTTTTTAATGGAAATTGTCTATTTAGGATCGCACGTAAAGACGTTTATGCACTAAAATTAGACGACTTAAACTGGGTTCGCCATTAGACACGGATTGTTCTCTAGGTAGAAAAGCGTTAACAGAACTTTTTCCGAAACCGATTTTCAGCGATAATTCGAATTTTAAGAATTATTAACTTCCCCATACGGATAAATTTTATTTTAATCGAGATTTTTAGTCAGGAATGTTTCCCGAAACATGCCAAACGGAAACGTGTTGGTTAGTAACGCGATCCGAAAAATAAAGTTTCGATTCGAAAATGGTAAATTTGTATATTAAAATCTACTCGATTAAACTTAAAAAATTAGAAATTTTATAGTTTATCTTTTCAAAAATAATAAATAATAATAAAATTCTACATAGATAACATCCGAATACAGTAGTTAATTTTTTTTTTTTTTTGTTTGGTCAATTCTTCATTATGACTAAGTAGATAGAAAATGATCTCATTTCTGACTCGTGAGTCAGAAGAGAGTCATTTTCTATGGGCCTTTAATGGCCAGGCACGAAAAAAAAATCGGATTTTTTTTTATGGTTTATAACGAACGATACGCGTTATATACGAAACGGTAGATGGCAACTCGGAAGGAAAATCGGTTTATTTTTTTTAAATAATTTTTAATTATTTAATCAATAATTTAATCTCGGCTAATAAATAAAATTATTATTTATTATCATTTTTGGCATTAAGGGATCCCATTTGAGCCTAGGAATAATCTTGTTAGCAGTTTTGAGTATGGTGGGTGGCGGTTTCGATAAAACGTCCAGTCACTTGAGGCTCATAAACAAATCCAATCATTCTCCGGTTAACTAAAAGTTATTGTTTTAATATTTTTAAAATATCCGACTAATCAGCGAATTTACTTTCAATTTTTTTTGTTTTTTTTTTAGCGAATTTTTTTCGTTGTTGTTCTTTTCTCCAGTCGTTGGTTTGTTGGTGAACTTACATGTCACTGCCAGTTGCTATCTAAGCACTAAGAATTTAAAACAATGTAGACTTGGCTTTAGTCCAGAAAGTAGCATTCTCGGGCAGGAACGGGAAACAACCAGCACCCGTAGGTTATTATAGGGACGAAAATTATTTAAAAAAAAAAAAGAAAAGAAAAAGAAAACGAGCGGAGAAATTTGTAAAGGTCACTTAAATCCCATCGTAAAATTCTGGAGCGCGGCGGGTGCTTGGCGAATTTCTATAGATAAAAACACGGGTTTTAATACGGAGACTGAAGAAAATGCATCAATTAGCCTTCTCGCAGATATTCTGGTTTAGACGGCACGTCTCTATACTCAAATTATGGCAGCTTAAAACAATGGGATCACGTGAGTATTCTGGCAGCAAGATGAAACTGCTTTGTGCTCTTTACGGAATGTTACGAATTTTTCCAATCGTCTTAGACGGAAATTCGAATAAATTTCGTTTTTTTAAAAAAAATAAATGCTATTTTTTGGCTATTAATTTCCCAACTGACAACGTTTCCAGACGGAACTGGATAGTTTACAGTTCGGAATTGGGACGAATCGACTCATCGAAGAACGCAAATTTCTGTCAATCAAAACTATTTTCTGTTTTGTTTTAAAGCTAACGCTCTACCAGACGAATTTTCCGAACGTATATGTAAAGATTTACAATTTTTGCTAATTTTTAAATGCATCCGTGTGGGCAGAAACTGTCGAAACGTGTTATAATATTGACTCGTTCTGACGTTTTCTTCGCTTCAGATATGTTTTTGACTCTCTTGACTGTCCAATCTACTTGATATACACGGTATACATATAAATATATTCGAATGATAGATCAGAAATGACTTTTTAAACGACGTGATTCACAAAATAGGACATCTGCGAATGCATGATGTCATTTTTCTAACGTGGATAGAAACGTCCGATCGCTTGTTTGGTAGAGATGCTTGAGCTTTGACAACAAGTATCATAAAGTAATGTAGCCGAGAGAGTTAAAAAATAAAAAATAAAGTTACTCTTAAACTCTAAGATGACAATTTTGTGCTAGTAATATTCTATCCTCGAATTAGTCTAAAATCAAACTAAAGTTGTCTATATAGAATCATATACTAGGTTTAAACCGATCAGTATTGTTTATAGAATATCGTTAGCGTAACATGAAGTGAAAGTGATCAATGTAGAGTCTTATTAGCTTAAAATGACCCGAATGTATTCAATAGAAAATTACTAGGCTAAAATGGAGTGGAAGCGAACTGAGAATGGAATCTTGATAATCTATGAATAAAATGAAAGTGACCAGAGTCTAGAAACTTACTAGACAAAAGTGATGATTATAGAGTTTTACTTAACTAAAATGAAGTGAAAACGAACTGAATATGGAAATATACTGACCTAAAATGAAGTAGTGATTCAAGTCTAGCACCTTACTAGTTTTAAATAAGGTGAAAACGAACTGAATAGGAAATTCACTAACTTAAAATGAATTGAATGATCCAAGTCTAGCACCTTACTAGTTTTAAATAAGGTGAAAACGAAATGAATATAAAAATTCACTAACCTAAGTGAAAGCAAACTGAATATGGAAATTCACTAACCTGAAATGAATTAAATGATCCAAGTTTAGACTTTTCACTAGTTTTAAATGAAGTGAAAACAAACTGAATATAGAAATATACTAACCTAAAATGAATTAGTGATCCAAGTCTAAATCTTACTGAGAAAATGAAATGAAATGAACTGAATATGGAGATCCATTAATCTAACTTTAAGTGAAGACGAACTGGATATGGAAATTCACTAACCTATATAAAAATAAGTGATTCAAGTCTAGAATTTTAAAGTGAAAACGAACTGAATATGAAAATTCACTAGCCTAAAATAAATTGAGTGATCCAAGTCTAGAACTCTCATTACTTTTAAACAAAGTAAAAATGAACTGAATATAAAATTTTACTGATCTAAAATGAAGCGAAAATGTGTATAGAACCTTACTAACCTAAAGTGGAGTGAAAGCGATTCGAATGTAGAATCTTTCTAGTTTAAAACGAACTAGTTTCTAAGTTTATATCCATTTTAAAAATTATATACATTGTCATCCGCAACTTCATGCGCCATTAAAACGAATGGGAAACCCGTTACATTTTTTTTTCAACTTTTAAAAAAAGTTTAAGATATTTAGATGGAGATATAAAGCTGTCAGTCTCTCTTTATCATAAAACTTTATTAATTACCGTTTCTAGCAAATAATTTAACGTAAGAATCATTTGTTGATGGTAAATAGAAACATCATTCCATTAGGAGAACCGAATGAGTTTATAGCGTGCATAGAAATTTCTCCATTAAAAAAAAACAGCAGCATTGTATAGAATGACCTATGACTCGATATATCACGCGAGTAATCATCACTCAGGCGTCTGTACGTCCGCATGTACCGAAATCCAAACTGAATATATATATATGCGACTGAACGTTACCAAACAGAATGTATGAAAATATAAATAAAAGCAGTTCAATTGAATCCAGTAATTGTTCTTTTAGCTGGCAGCTTCCAGTCTTATCTTTTGCCAACAAATAGTTATTTTAGAACTTTTCTTCGACTTTTATCGCCAGGACACAATTCTCTTATGTGTTTAGAGAGATTCTGAAATTCGTATTTTGCACTGACAGATGCGAAATAATAATAATAATAATAAATTTTATTCATCAGTTTTTTTTTTTTTAATTTGATATAATAATTTATGGATAGCATAAACAGGCCTGAACTCCGATCTCGTAGGAAGTGTAACGTATCATAATAGAAGAATAAATCGATATCGCATGGTTGCCAGTTGCTAGTATGTTCTCATTAGTTAAATGGATGTAAACTTTTTTTTTTATTTTGATCATTTTAAAAATGGCGTTGCGTTTCTATCAATTACTATTCCGCGATTCGTTTCTACTAGTGAAAAGGAAAAAAAAATAAGTTTGTTTCCAGGTAAAATTTCTTAAAAAAAAAATACGGTGTCTGGAACGTACCGGAAAAAAAAAAATTCGTATTACTTTTTTTTTTATTGATAACATCCAAAAGCTGTACTTACGAACCCATAACCTCGACTTTTTCCCGTTTGTCTGTCTGTGATGACAACAGCTTCTTCGATGTCTCCAAAAGTTTCAAAAAACTGACGAAGAGATTTGTCTGTGGTGTGGTACGGCAATCCACCGACAAATATTTTGGTGAAAGTCGTATCTTTTTGTTGGAGGCCCGCTGTCAGTTGTCCACCGCTATCGGACATTGTGGTGAGAGGAACTGAGTATGAGAGTGAATAAAGCGATGTGTGTGTGTGGAACTAGCCAACGTACCCCATGAAACTGTCTAAGAGTTGACACATGACTAACACGACTGCCGAACACAGCCTTTGAGATGTGCGCACATCCCAGCTGTATTTTTAGTAGTGCTATAGCCTCGTGACTTTAACTCCACCTCCTTGTCACGACAATAACATCTCGTTTTATCGCGGATTCGGCTTTTCTCTACTGCCAGATATGAAGTTAAACGCATTTATAAAGCATCCCCTGAGCTTTATGTACCTTATATACTCTTTATAAATAAGCGGTGGCATAATTTAATGCAATTTTCTAGTGGGCGTCATTATGTATTGTCAAGCAGCCAAAACCCATTCGCGCGCGCACAATGTGAATTAAGACTTATCTTTGTGTGCCAAAAACTGCTCACGTGGGAGTATGCGGGCGAAAAATGAAGAAAGAAAGAGAACCTTTCTCTCGTTAACAGTTAAATTTTCTTCCATAGTTTGCATTTTTTACGGTTCCATCATCATCTAGGACGTTGAGTAACGTAGCCAGTTCTGTAAATTATAAAATACAACTGTTTTACTCAGCTTACTTCCCATAAGAGTTATAAATCGTTCTTAGAGCGCTTAAACTTTCAAACAATTAAGTGCGTGCTTCGGTTTCATCCTAAGCCAAAATTTGCTTCTCCAATACGAAGAAAACACGCCAGGACCCGTTGTTAATGTATAAAATATTTGAAACATTGTTTTAAGACGATAAATAACACGAATTCTTAATTTTCTTTTTAACGTTTAAAAATCGCCATTATAAATTTTGTTTTCGACTCTTTTAACGGATGGCGGCCAATTAAAATATAATTACGAACATAAACTCTTGGCCGTCGTTAGATATGCGAATAACTTATTAAGTAAATAATTTTGCATAAAATTATTTCCAAAATCTCGCGTCAGATGGCGTTAAACAGAAGTGTCAGGTAAGTGACTTCCTGTGTTTGCAAATGTTCCTCCATCTTGCCAGTCGATATCGATTTCCGCGGTAGTTGAAGTTTCTAGAAAAATGCTAAAACACTTTCAATTGCAGTTTGATTAATAGCGAGCAAAAAGCTGATGTCATTCTTTACGCAATCAGAAAACACTCTTAACAATAACCTGAAAGGCCGCAAAAAAAAAAAAAAAAAAAATGGAAACAAAATTCTTAATATAGGTTTTTATAGTTTTTGTGCCAATTTCGAATTTTGAATACGTTTTATATACAACGAAATGATAACAATAATAATAATAAAAAAGTTTTCTGATAGCTCTTAAGGGGTTAAGAACTTTTTTGATAAGATTAATCTCTCCAGAATCACCATGCTTAATTTGTAATCCAGACTCGATAACAAGCCTGAACCCGTCGAAATGGATCAGCGAGGATCCGGATAAAGAATCCCTTCATCAATTTATTTAATTGCAACGAATTTTACCAAATGCCCCCTTTTATTGTAAGAACTTTTTAAGAAAGAAATATCATTGATATCGATTTATCGATTAGCGAAATATGCGAATTTACCGAAAGATGCAATTCTCTTCTCCTCCCCTTTCCCAATTTTACCAAGCAGTGATTTAATCCGGATTAAAAATGGAGAGAGAGAGAGAGAGAGAGAGAGAGAGAGTAAAGGATAAAATAATTAATGTAATAAGCACTTAATTAATTGATTTTTCGATCTTTGTTATTAGACCAAGTAGGAAACGGAAACGTGGTTTCTGGCTTTTCGCCAACAAGTTGATGCGGATTGCTGAATCAGCAGCATATCTATGAGTCAGGCCAACAGCTACGATGATATCCACACTCAAAACTGTGCGAGTCCGAATATTTTTCGCCACCTGTTGGATTATATTTGGCAGTCAACTAATCGCCGTCATCAGTTTTCAAAAATTAATTAAGCGTTTAATTCGATACTTTTTTAAAAGATATCCCTAAGAGTTCATCGCTCCCGAGATGCTATGCGTGTTTTCATAATACATTTGCAGATTTTTAAAACTTTCCGGAAGTTAACAACTATAATCACCTACTTGCGGTTCCGTTTAGGAACGTATAATAAGAACTAGGATTTATGACAATTTAGTTTGATTCATAAACAGTGTCTATCTAAATTTTGAAGCTTTAGAACGTTCTCTAACCTTTTAAGTACTGCCCTAAGATGTATTTCGATTTAAAATTCGCTCTCCGAAGGCTTTAACTGTAAAAAAAAATTAGCGTAAGGGAAACACGGTTGTTATTATGAAACGTATTGATTAATAGAAGTAACTTAGCACGCTAGTTATTTTAATTTTGAAAAGTTAATTCGATCGTGTTCTATTTATAGTGTTTTCAGTAAGTTTCTTGCACTGTCTCCCCCAGAAGCCAGTGATGTTTTCATCCAGTAGTTAAATGCCTCTTACTTTCCAGAGTGGCGATTACGAGCGTTCTTCGTCTCAATTCCTGTCATCTGATAAAACAAGAAATTGCAGTATATATAATACTTAATACTCATATCTCTAAGTACCATTCAGTTATAAAATAAAATAATTTTTATAATTCGAGAAAATAAATCCGAAAGACTTAGATGCCTCACATCAGATTCATAAAAGAGAGTACTTTATCGAGTTTCTAGCTATTAAGATTTATTTTTAAAGTTTTTTTTATATTTTTTTCCTTCTTTTTTTTACCCTTTCCGGAGATTTTAAAAAATTGTAAAAATTTTCCAAGTTTAAATTCTGGCTTGATTTCCAACTTATCTTAATGTTAGAAATTATATGGAGTTTAGTTCTTTCCGCTATGTCACTACCTGATGCAGATGGATGATATGTCATTCGCTATATATAGGGTCTATACTTAAACGACCTCTACGCACTCCTCTGCTGACGATCCCTTTTACCTTTTTAAACCAATGCCAATCGCCCCATTTCGGATCCTAAATTTTATATATATATATATTCAAAATTTTAAATATTTTTTTTTTTTTTAAGGATAAATATTTCGTCATATTTTTTTTTTCTTCTTCTTAATTTTTAATTTTAAATCTCGGTTATCGATTCGCAGTTTTTATTCTTTTTTTTTTTAATTTTTCTCTTTTTGGGCTATTTTTGTACATTAGTCTCATATTTTATTTTTTTCCCATTACATTACGAAATTTAATGACCCGTAGTTAGTTTATTGTTGGAGTTAAAGAAATGCTACATTTTATATTAGTTTTTGCCACAGTAAGATAAACGACGTGTCACGATTAGGATAGAGGATTTTATAATTCATCTAGATTCGGTCGGATGAAGAAAGATGTGTTAATTCGGGGTTTTCGTTCCGGTTTAGGGTCAATTAGGTACGTGCTTCCATCTGGCGGTGGAAAAGTTATTCTGCAAAAATAGTCGACTCACGTTCATTAACCTATTCTATTAGTAGCTGTGACAATAGGCATTTTTTTGTTTTTTTTTGTTTTTTTTATATATATATATAAAATCACTTTGTGCGTTTCTTTACTGATATCTCAGTAACTGAAGAAATAATACACGTTTTGTTTATATAAATTAAACGTAATATACGTTCGCAAGTTTATCGTGTCTTCCATATTTGAAACAAAATGGCCGCCGATTGATCTCATTAGTTCGATTTATATTTTATAATTTTGTTAATTTTAAACAGATTCGGATATAAAATCGCTTTTTTTTCGTTAACAATCGGGCGATATATTATATTAGCTACAAGAAAAGATTTTTTTTTCTTTACGACATTTTAGAATGCTCGCAAATTATTCTCCATTTTGTACAGAGCGTGGAAGCGGCAAAGTTTGATTTTTGTTTGCATATCAATTTGGAATTTTTTTTTTTAATGTCTTAAAAAACAAAAGAAAGAAAAAAAAAAGAAGTCGCATTTACTTAAATTAAAATTAAGTAATGTATTGCGTCTCGGCCATATTTTATGTAACGCTAAGAAAACAGCTTCGGTAACTTTAAAATGCCAAAAAATAAAAGATTAGCATCGAATTAAAAAAAAATAATAATAATAAAAATTCTTGTCTTGAATGGATTTTATTAATCTTTTTCGACCGAACGTATTCTTACAAAAGTAATATTTAATCTCATTACTTTTATATATTTTTACTTTTCTATCATCAAAATTATTATTATTATTATTATTATTTTTTTATTTTTTACTTTTAGAGAACGTGGAATAAATATTTAATTTTAATAATGTTTAATCTTTAAAAAAATATATAAAATAAAACAAAATCAAAATTAACTATTTTATGGAATATGAAAAAGTAATTTACTGGATATAAAAGTCTCTACGTGCGACGTTTCTATAAACAATCGCCAAAAATAAGAGAATCTAATTCTAGCAACCCGAAAAATGTATCCGAATTACGAATCGCGCGAGTTTAGCGACGAGATGAATACGTTACTCGTCGCTTCAATCGCGTGACTGTTTAATATTACTACGGTAGAACCCCGTTTATACGTTTTTGGAGGGGTTGATAAAAATTATGTACAAGCGAGATTAACGCTAAAACGAAACTTTTTATTTTAACTTTAAATGTTGAAAAAATACGTTAAAACTTGAAATTTTAAAAAGTTGAACTACGTACTGTGTTACATATGCTTTTTCCATACATTAAAACTTAAAATTAAGAAGTTTAATTAACCATGATGGGCATAAATACAGTTATTTTGGCATAAAGAATCAATTGTAGTTTGTTTTTTGGATGCGTTACTATATTCATAGATCGAGCCTTCATACGCAACTACTGTACACATCTTGTCAACACTAATGCTCTTTGATGGTATGTAACGTTGTGTTACTTTCAGTGTAACGCAACGTTACATAACGTCGGTAGAAAGACTGGTGGGATAAGTTTTGGTTTTGGTTTTACTTTTGTATTCATTCTACTTTCTATTTCGTAAGATAATGTCGTGTACAGTATAACAAATTGTTCTTTTGTCGAAAAAGCTTGGCAAAGATTTCTTGGATTTTATGCATAAGTATGACGAAACGACTCTGGTGAATAAAAATAACAGGGTACAAATGCAGAAACGTATAAATGGAAAATGTGCAAGTGGCATGATTTTATATGGAAAATCGAAAGAATGTACAAAACACAACGTACAAGTGCGAAAAACATAGAAGTGAGAAGCGTATAAACAGGGTTCTACTGTATGTAAATTATTTTCTTCGAAAAAGTTTAAAAATTGTAAATTATACAAAATTTAATCCAGATATTTACCTGTTGTAATCTGATATACTATATTGTGAGGTATCAAACTCAGTTTTTACGAAGGATCATTTAAGACAATAAATGTTAAAAAAGGCCACATTAAATGGCAAAACGGTAATAAAGGATTGTATCTAAACATTCGGATAGGTTGTGTTTTCAGTTGTTTTCAGATAAAATTAAATTTATTTAATTTATTATTCGAATTAGCGACGTCTTTCTTTATCATATCGTTTACGAATAATGACAGTAATTAAATTACGTAAAATATATTAATAAAAATATGTTTATGTCTGTAAGCGGGCCACAAATTTGGCTTATCTGCTATACAGTATCTATAAAGAACGCAATGCCAGTATGAAACGGTGAATCATAAAAATCAAAAACAGCAATTTGTTAAGTAATTTTTTTATCTCGAAATTTATTTAATTTCATATCCTATCTTAGATAAATAGAAAAAAAAATAATAAGAAGAAAAATAGATAACTAGAAAAATATGATTTTGACATTGTAATCATTATTGAATCAGATAAAACTTGAATAAATTTCTAACTGATTACTAATTTAAAATATATAAACTTATTACTTCTAATAGAAATAATAAATTTCGCGAATGATCACGCATTGAATTTACAATCATAAGATGCGACATTCCATTTTTTTTCCGTGTTTATTATGTTAAAACAGTTTTTAATTTAACAATATTCGATGATTTTTCAATGTAATGATGCCCATGTTAACTAGTCGTGAATATAGAGTATACACGCTATTGATGATTACTGAGTATTTTTCAATTCTAATATTTGCTTTATAGTTTATTAACGATCGTATCTTAGATGTATGCTATCGAAATCGAACGAAACAAGAATTTAGTATTTGATAAAAATTCGAAATCATTATTTCCTTTATCATCACAAAAAGAGGAGAGATGTTAAATATATCAAATCATAAACTAAATTTCTCATTCATAAAAGATATGTGGGCGACAGAAACGAGCATCGTCAGCAAAATAATATAGTAATCTGTTTGTAGATTTGAAATATAGTATATGTAGTTTGAATATATTGGCTACTTATTTAAAGATTTTATCATCGAATAAATTTCTTATCTTAAAGAAGAAGTAGAAGCATCGTAAAATTGATCAAAGAATAATGCGAACTAATTTAACTAATAACGATTTGTTAAAAGAGTTAATGAAGATAATTTTTTTTTTTTTTGGGAGTACTGTTTGCACACACAATTTATCTAAAGTCTTGATATTTTAAAATTTGTAAAGGTTTATTTTCTTTCTTAACTTTCTTGAACTTTTAGAAACTTGCCAGTATCAAATTCACGGTTTGAGCTAACATATAATCAGTTAAAGCTACAAAAACATTGTTGAAACCATATATTATTTGTTCTTTAAAAACTTCCTTTAGCTTAGTACTTTTTGTACGATGAGAAACTTTACTAAGATACATGATTCCAGTTATAAATATAATTTTAAAATAACTAAAATTACGGTTTTGAAATATGGAGATCAATATAAACAAACAAAATAATTAGTAGGTGATTTACAACAAATTTTTACAATCGTCTAACATACAGAAGAACATTTTGAAATTATCACTTTTCAAATAATATTTTTTATTTTTTATCATTTTCATTCAATACAGTTATTCACAAACAATAATAATAATATATTGTTTATAATTTTAAAATTCAGATACTAGCTAAAAAGCTTTCATAACCGTATAGTGTCCATCATTTGTCATTTTTTTTTTATTAATGTATCATACTACGGAAACATGTGAAGTCTAATGTGGGATATAAGCTCAGGTCACTTTTTATTGTTAATCCTCAACAAATAGGAAAAGATCCTTCAAATAATATCATCAAGGTTCTAGTAAAAATCTGAACGAAAAATCCAAAGGCAGAAACGAATAAATACTGTAAATGTCCTTCGATTTCATCGATATTTTTATATATCGAAATATAGGAATAAAATAAAGCGTAAAGACGATATTCGAGTTTCAAAAGTAAAGATTCAGGGGATCGAATCTAGAATGTAATATAGAACTAAAGTTTTGAGAAGCGCCAGAGCAAACGAGCGTGACAGACGTCGAGACTAGTGACGCTCACAGAATGGATGCGAGTTCTAAGATGAAGAAGAGTGAGACGAATGAAGAACAGTTCTTAATTGAATTATTATTACCGAGTGTTAAAAATTATATATAAAAATTCGAAAGTCTAATTTATACAAATATATTTTTAAAATAGATTTCAAAAAATTGTAAAATAATTAAATAGATCTCTAGATTTTTATTATTAACACGTCAGAAAGTTGTTGAAAATTAAAATAAATATTTTGATATGTTAAAACTTTTACTTAATAATGTTATGAATCTTTATAACGAACGATATGAGCCATTTTAAATATTTATCCTTAATTAAAGTTTCATGAGAAGCTCAAAAAATTTTAAAAATCAATTTTCATCAAATGTTAGTTGTATAGCAATGCGTTGTTTGGAGATACTTGCTATCGATAATTTGTTTATAATGTACAAAAAAAATATGCAAATAAGATAAACCTTATATTTTTAATTGATATTAATATTCAATTAATTTAACTAAAATGTTTAGTTATATATAGTGTATATTAGTTTCAGTTTAATTAAGCAAAGTAAATAGCTATAAGAACAAGGTAAATATTTTATGAGATTAGAAGACTAAAAACAATTGGAGTAATCGGAAAATCGATATTCGATCAATTTTTGTCTAATTTTATTTTATTTTTCTAGAGGTTAAAGAATATAAGAATGGCGATAATGAAAAAGTTTTGTCAGATTTTTCTTAAAACTTTTATTTCCAAATTTATATATATATATCTACAGAACTTTCAAGATTTTTCAAGAAAAACATTATTATTATTTGAGAAAACAATAGAAACTTAAAGTATCTTCGATTTGATTATTGAAACATTCAATGCAGTGAATAATGATTTCAATACTAACTTAGTTTTCTCATGAAATTAGGAAAATTATACAATACAATATAATTAAATGTGATTTATTGTCATGAATTATTTCAAACCTGTTACAGAGAGGAAAAAAAAAAAAGATGATTCAGGTATGGTTACGCGTATTTACACTTAAATCAAATATTTTTTAGAAAATATATTACAGAAAATGGTCTGAAAATTAATTATATTCTTAAATATTTTAAATCATAATTATATTTTATTTTTCTTTATTTTTGATCCCTATCAATTATATAATATACAAGTTCAATTTAATATTGCAAAAATAGTTATTTGCACATTTTAATACTCTTAATCCAATTAGTAGACAATTAATGAAGTAATCTAAACTTTCAAATATTTTAAGATTCTTCTTAAATAGCCCACTTATATGATTAAGGCAATCTCGTAAGATTTATAATTATGTCGCACATTTAATACTTATATCATCTAACTTGGGTATAATTAAGGAATTTTTCGATATTTCTTCTTTATTATCTGTATTTTTACTGGTATTCTCTTCGATATCCGAATTAGCAGAATCAAAAATAGCCTGAAAAGGAGAATGCGAAATCGTACATTTAATAGAGAGAGTTTCTGTGGTACTAATCGATGGTAGCAATCCGTTCATCCGTATGATGCCTTCCGCTAATTCATTGTATGTGTACTGAAAGAAAAATAAATTGTATGATAACAGTTTAAAGTATAATAAACAGAATTTTTCTACTTCGATTGTTGTTCAGCACTAATTCATTCTCAAGAACAAACATACCTCTTTACTCGAAAATTACTTAAATTTAAGTCAATAAAAAAAAACGAAGACGAATTTTTATATTTTAAAACATTGAAAAAATAGATTAGTTTCTTTACTCCGATGATTTATACTCGGCCATATTAATATTTCTTAAATACAGAAGTTATTAAAAAATTTTTTTTATTATTATTTCTTACAGTTACAATTGCTATATTATGGAAAAAATAGACATAAATTCGTAACTCCATAACTCACTTCGTCGTTCACACGTCCCACTTCGTTCTCTCTTCCTGCCAAATAATCTTGAAATTGAGAGACAACACACAAAATGCAATATACCTAAGTGTGAAAGTTATTTAATGCTTAAGTTTAAAAATATTGCACACATTTTGGGTTTAAAAAAAAATAAATAAATAAAAGAGAATAGAATTGGGTCAGATAATGGAAAATGCATATAAAATTTATATTAAAAATAGAAAAATCCAAAAGGGAAAATTTACTCACTTTTAGAAAAGTCATCTATAAAGAGGGGAAAAAACAGGGAGACTAATAATAAAAAATTATGAGAGAAAATATGAAATTATCCAGAAAAAACGTAAAAGGAGATGAATTTTCTTAAATTATTGAAACGCTTCCAAAAACACGAATAAAATTTGTTCAATAGATAGACTGATATCGGTAATCAATAACTTCCTTAAAAGTTAAACTTTTTTTTTTATTCTTTTTAGATTGTAATTTATTGAAAGAAATCCAGAATAATGTAATAACTATTTTAATTTACGCTCAGATAAATAGATAAATGTTTTGATTAATTTTTCCCATTAAAACATATTAATACAATATCTAAAAGCCGAAATTAAATCGACCAAAATGATTTAAATTTCTAAATATTTTTTTTTGTAAAATCTCTTGGAGGACTTCACTGATTATATATATAAATTTAAATCTTTTAATGGAATTTATTATAAAAAATTTTGGTTTTGATTGTATTTCAGTTTCTTTTTAAATTAAAATATTTTACTTAATAATTACATTCGTGTAACGAATGTACTTGTATTTTGTTGACGTCGAATTAACTTCTTAAGAAGATGCGTGGTTTCATTATAATCAATTAAATTAATTGTTTATAATTAATTAGTCTAATTTAGGTTAAACGGATTGAAGAAATTAACTTTTCTAATCTGAGATAAAATTTCTTTGCGTTTAAATCAATTAAAACTAGAATTTAATAAAAAAAAAAAATCATTTTTTTTTCTAATTTGAATTATATAAAAAAAATAATAATAATTTATCGATCTCCACAATTAAAATTAAAAAAAAATAATTAAATTATAATTGATTAATTAACTAATTTTGCTTAAAATTTAAACTCTTATGATAAAATTTGCTTAAGAACTCTGGAGAAATACTTGTAATAATTTTTTGTTGAAAACTCATTTTATCGTTCTGTTTAAAGATTGTTATGATATATAAAACTTTAATTATATCTTCCTATAATTTTTTTTTTTTTGTACATTAGACAGTTTGATTATTGAGTGTATGATGTGATAGAAAATATTCTATAAATTCTTTTGAAATTTAAGTAGTTTAAAAAACTTGAAAGCATGAGAAAAGATATTCTTGGATTCACTAATATATAGGTTATATATATATGTATATACAAGTATTAAACATAATAGGAAAAAAGTTCAAAATCGGTTATTAGAGTGGCAAGCTTCATTATAAAAATGGTTTCTCGAAGTTATCATTTAAGAAATACTATAATTGCTATATAAATTAAAATTTTCATAGAACTAAAAGAAAAATTTTTTCTTAATATTTAGAATATTTGACTTTTAAAAAATTTATTTTATTAAAAAATATTGGGAGAGAAAATATATAATTTAAGCATATTAAATTATGACTTTAGTTAATTTTCATACTTACATTTAATCCTGAAATAATAATGTCTATAACGAAGAGTACTCCAAAAACTGGATCAATTGTCTAAAAAAAAGGGAATATTAATAACATTCATAATTTAAAATTTTAATATCAAAATATTTCAACATTTCAGCAAAATTAAACAAATTCCCAAAATATGAGAAAAATTGAATAAAGAGAATTAGATTTATTGCTTATATTTCAGTACTATATTTTTCATTCTTATACAGTACTTTATTCTCGTATTTCAGCATAATTAAGTAAATTCTCAAAATATAAGAAAACTTGAAAATAAGTATTAAATTTATTGCTTATAATTTGAAGATTTTTAATTATATACTCTAAATCAGTGATTCCCAACCTTTTTTGGTCAAGCCTCACCTTAGCATCTCTAAAATCTTGATGCCCCCTGCGATATATAAATTTTTATTCAAAAAGTGAATTCCTATTCAGGTGGAGAAAACCTAAAAGGGCATTAACTTGATCTAA
>WUQG02453052.1:0-12807 GCA_011317285.2 Androctonus mauritanicus | reverse complement strand
GTAGTAGGATTTTTCGTACTCCTTAAAATCGACTAAGAATTGAAGCAAAGATGGTGAAAAAATAAAGTGAAGATGGGTTCCACGTCGATGAACACGTTGTCCAACTGTCATTTGTTTTGGTGTGTTTGACTAGATAGCGGAAAACGAAGTGGTTCATTCACTGATACTTTTAAAAAGTTCAGTTTATTTTGGTTTTTTTTATTTTATTTTTCGCGAGAACTGTTTATCTATTCGCGTCGATTGTTTGGAGAAAAATTAGGAGATTAATTTTGTTTTAAATTTTTTTTCAGGAACGCAGAGATTTGGTGGGAAGTCACGCTGCAGCAGCAGCCCTTGGTCCTATTACCAGCATCGGTACAGTGGGAGGAAGTGCCACCTCATTCAATACAACTCCTAGACTTACTCATACTCCGACATCGGCAGACTTTCAACCACCTTACTATCCTCCGCCATATAATCTTCCACAACAACAGATAGAATTTCATCATCCTCACGTTAATGCCGATCCATATACACATTTGAATCCTCTAGCGGCAGCGCAACATCAACAGCAATATCAACAACTTCATCCACCTCAGAGAGGGCACTGCCTTGCTAATAGAAGAGACGATGATCCTCTCCACATTCCAACAAGTATGCATCCAGGACTTTCTGGGACTTATGTTGATGCCGGAAGGAGAGTGGATCCTGCATATAGCAATGTGAGACGTCCAGATGTTTTAATGCATGGTCCTCATATGATATCTGAACAGGACTTAATCAGTCTACATACACCGGGTGGTCTACCAACTTTAGACGATGGACAGGTACGTCAATTTAAAATGTATAAAATTATCTTTACCTTTTTCAACGTATTCGGGTTATTTTTATCCAATTTTTGCATCGATTTTTGAACGGAATGAAAAAATTTTTAAGCAGATTTTTTCATTTTTTTAATATTAAGTAAAAAAAAAAATTAAAATATGCCAAGGTGTTTTTTAAAATCTAATTTTCCTATGTCTAGAAAGATCATTATTCCTATCTACTCGACCTCTGACACGAGAGGCCTTGCTAAGGACTTGTCGATGTTAAATACTTTGCTACTTATTTTATTTCCTCTTGTGCAAATTTTCTTAATGTTATTTAATTAGATTCTGGTACGTTGCTATTTTTAGCTGAATAACCTTAATCGTCTTGTTTAGTTACGAATTATGGTAATTTCGGTATATATTTTTAAACATAGACATAATGTACATCTAGAAAATTCTATTTTTTACCAAGGGTTTATAGAATATTTAATGTAAATGGTGCCATTGTTATAATCGCATAAGAAAAAAGCACATGTATAACCATGCATTTAATGATGTCCACGGTAAAGATGAAACACTGCATTTGGTTAATTTCTATGATGCAAAGCTCTAAAGTTGCAATAACTAGCTACCTGTTTTTTGAAATAACAACTTCCACTTTTTTTGTCCCCTTTTTCGGAATGTTAGGCACAACTATTTTACGTTAATCGGTTTACTTGTTTAGACTTTGCATTAGATATTAGATTTTTATAAGGTAATGGCGAATACCTTGTCGTTCACGCAGTTTGTAACCAGCTTAGTAATGATTTTAAATCTGTCAAAAATGCTACATGTTAAAAAGTTGAACGTTCGTTGTCGAGCAACAGTTCTGGATCCAAGGTCCACACGTGAACGGCATAAAATCGTGAGACGCAGACGACCTATACATGCGTGTCGTGTCTAAATAAATCATTAAGAAGATGGAAAGAAGGATGCTCAACTTGAAGTTCCTCCAAACAAAGAATGTCGATCTTAGAATAATAGCAGACACACAGAGAGAATTTTTATTTTTTTCTAGAAATTTTTAGCATTTTCGTACTAATTATTCAGCAACACCAGCTTCTGAAAACCATTTTTTAAATTTTTAATTTATACAAAAATTGGTTAACGACGACAATTCAAGTTTTTTTTTAATCTTTCTGGTTCCGTCTATAATTTAAATCAGTAAATATGTCATAGATAAATCTCGTTTACATTCTTATACAGTTAAAAAAAAAAAAAAATCGAGAGAATCAAACCGATAATCGCACTCCAAACCATGTTCTTCAATGAAATGTGGAATGCACTCGAGTCGACTGACCTAACGTTTTTATTGCATAGGTTCTTTTTCTTTTTTTTTTTTTTCTTGTATCTGCACGCTAATTCTATGAATATTTTCTATTCATTCCTTTGAAAGCACCTATTCAATGTGATATCAATGCTCAAGTCGTGACATAACATTATATTATCTTCAACGTTTAAACACACTTATCATTGTCGCTAATGAAGAAATTATTGCCAATTAATATCTAATTAATAATTACAACTTATACAATAGCTATTAATGTGAAATCATGTGTCTTGGCGTGTAAATTAACCTATAAACGGATAACAACTAGACCACAATACCTTTTTTTTAAGTTTTGTAGACAGCTTAGTTAAAAATCTGTATTTTTTTAATGGATCACACTTCATTACATAAAAGCAAAACTAGGAATTGATACTGCGACAATATCTAAGGAAAAGCAAAGTTATTTTTCAATAAACATCACAAGAAAAAAAAAAAAAAAAACACTTTAAACAGAGAGTATATTGTTTGCAGAAAACTCTTCCTTTATATGCATGCGTGTAGCTCAATCGTTTATCGTATATATTCCAAGAAAAGTATATTAATCACTATTATTTTCTACCTAAAATGCGTTACACAAGATTAAAGTTCCAAAAAATAAATCATATATAAGAGGAATATTTTGTAATAAGGAATTATTTGTCATGAAAATAAAGCAATTTTTATTATTTTTTTTAAAGGGATTTTCCCTTTGATCTTTATCTTTCGCGTATCGAACATTATTCAGAAGGTCGTCAGCTAGAATAGCTTTGTATTGTCCTTGGTGCTTTAATGGTCTGTGGAGAGGTTTTCTTTTTCTTGTAGCGAAAAAAACGTATTATTAATTCTTACTTATCGTTTCATGCTGAAACAAAACTATCGCTACGATCTATCGATATGTCGTTAGAAATTTAGTAAATATATATAGGCCTACATAAAAAGAGATCGATTGATGACGAAAATTCAAACGAGAAAACTTTTCCTCAGTTCGTATTTCAGCATTATTATTCCGATTACATTTAAATTAATATCATCGAAACTTAGTTTTTTTTTTATGATAAAAGATATATTTTTCCCCCTCTATGCTTAAAAGACAATATCTCATTTGCATAAGTATACGGTAACAAAATTTGCATTTAAAAACTGATAACCGCATTTAATTTTTGTAATTCCGAATCGATTTTTCTGCTTCAGAATCGGAAATTTAATATTTTTAAAGGTCGTATTTTCTTGAATGTTAAGTTTTCTGATACGAACAGGTTTTTCATTAGTCAGTTGTAATTGAATACTTAGAAACTAAAGCTCGTTTCCATTACTCGATTTATAAAAGTAATCGAACGAAATTAACCGTTTCGAATATAAGTCGATTAAAAGTTCGTTATACGGAATTATTGAATGGCAAATTAGTTTGGTTAAGAAAAAATTAATTTAAGTTTTTAATCCATGTTTTCAGTTTTATAGAGAGATAGGATAGGATAGTGGAAAAAATCTGGGATTAAATTATTACTTTTTGAGATGTGATTGGCAATTGCTCGAGCCTTTATATCGATAGTGGGATAGAAAAACAAGCAAGACTGGACTCTAAAACATTCAACTGATCGTTCTAAGTTGCTCCCCCGTGCAGTTCGCGTGCATAAACGATCGTCGTTCCGGATCTTGTCCTTAGAAACCTGATGGTTTGATATCGTAAGCGATAATACAAACAAGTTCTTGTCATTTCGTTTAACTGTCAATGCTTTGAAGCAACAGTTCCGAAATTATTTTCTGTTTAATATGGATGAATCAAACATTTCTGGATCTATCATAAACATACTGTATTTAAATTGAAAAAAAAAAAAAAAAAGTGTTTATATACCTTGCCTACTTATTTGGTTTTATAATGAAGGAAGAGCAATTTAAATTTGTTTTGAAGAGACGAATCCAGAGAGAGAAAGAATAAATTATTTTTTTTATTTATGTTTAGAATTTATGATAAGTTATATATATATAAGAGGTCTGTTTGACAATACAGTTTTCTTTTGAACTTAGTTATAAATTTTAAAAAAATGGTTGCAGGATTATTAGCTTAGACGGTTTACTATGAGATCATCCAAAGATGAATGAATGTTAGCTGCCGTCGAAATCAACAAAGGTCTCGAACAATCACGTGCTATGGACACATCCACGTCAGGTGGTCCTGCTGGTTCCGGGACCGGCTTTGATTGTCCACGTGACTATACCGGCATTCCAACACGCGGTGTCGTCTTGTAGGCCAATGACCCCTCCCTTGACGAACATCTCAAATCGGTCATCGACCCAATCTTATGTCTGAGATACTGAAGATGATGATTTTCGAACTAACGGTGATTGGTAGAAGAGACTTCCTTTTTTTTTTTTTATTGGCGATAAATAAAAGCGGGATGAAATTGCATTAATTAGTTTTAATTACTATCCAACCGTAAAATGGTATCTATAAACACTTCTAGAGAATTTTTTCTCTATAAAAAAACAAAAACGCATAAAACTATTTAGGTATAAAGTTCACAATTTTTATGCAAATCTCGAAAAATATTTTTAAAAAAGTGTTAAAATTTATAATATATATATATATATATTTTAAAGTACGAATTGGTGGTAAAAATTTTTTTGATTTTCCACCAAAATCGCAGATTTGTTCTGATCAATATAAAAATTTTTAAACGCTTGAAAAATAATAAAAATGGTCTCCCGATTTTCATTATTTTATAAACAACTAGTCCAAATATAATATAATAATTTCATAAAATAGAATAATTTAGGTATATTTCATAACTTCTTTCGCAAAGTTTATAAATCTACAAGGTGCATAGTTTTAGCATGCATTTTATATTGCATTTCTTCTGCAGTTATGAATGCCTAATGCCTAGTCGTTTACTCGAATGCCACATTATCGCATTCAATGACAAGTTGATGAATGGCCGTACTGAGGAATTCATGATCTAACCCCCGTACCTGTATATTTTAAGAAATTTAATCAAAATTACAGATCTAATATTCTAATTATTATTTTAAAAATTGAAAAAAATTATTGTGTATATCATAATGTATGCTGCGATACATGTTTCATAACTATAAGAAAAATTAATATCATATAAGAAATTATTTTGAATTAAATAATGATGAAATTAGTTTTTTTATACGAAATTTTTGAAGTAATATAATAATGTTGGAGAATATAGAGAATATAATAATGTTGGAGAATATAGAGAATATAATAATGTTGGAGAATATAGCGAATACAATAATGTTGGAGAATATAGCGAATACAATAATGTTGGAGAATATAGCGAATACAATAATGCTGGAGAATATAGAGAATATAATAATGTTGGAGAATATAGAGAATACAATAATGTTGGAGAATATAGAGAATACAATAATGTTGGAGAATATAGCGAATACAATAATGTTGGAGAATATAGAGAATACAATAATAGTCAGAGAATACAATAATGTTGGAGAATATAATGAATAATAACAGAGAATTTTATAAGTTGATGTTGAATCTCATATGCTGTATTGAAATATGAAGGAGATTAAGTTAAAAGAAATCTTAATGATGCTATATATTTAAATATTAGGACTATATAATTCTACAAAACCCACTCTGTTCCACTTCTGATAAACTTCTTTTACAGGATTATATTAAATTAATTTCAAAATGTTTTCGACCTAATTCAGTAGGCTGTCTTCAATGATTCAAAATTACATATAATCTCTTGTGTAAGAGCGTTTTCTCTTTATTGATATAGTTTCAAAATTTATTCTAAAAAGTATATAAAAATTGTTAACATTCAAAATAAATGTTAAATTTCCATATATTAATCAATTATTTAATAATAGATTTTTATTTATTTAGAATTATAACTTTTAATAATTCTAAAAATTTTGTTTGGAAGAGAATTTATATCCATTAAGATAAATAAGATTTAATTCCGCATTTCTAGAAATTATTTTAAATAGAATATATAAGTTTTATATATTAGGGTCATCATGCATAGATTCATTTTTCTTCCCTTGTCATCGCATTTATAACTCTTAATATTTGTTTCCTACTTAACTTTATTCCAATTCTAACAAAATCCGAATCTTTCATAAAATTGAAATTTATAAATTTCCATAGATATTTTCTGACGATGTATTTAATATTCACCACCATAATATTCTGAATACATATATAGGCCTATAATATAATACACCACCATAACATTCTGAACACCTGTATTCAATATAATGCAGCACCATAGCATTCTGAACACCTGTATTCAATATAATGCTCATCATAATATTCTAAATATTTATATTTGATCTAATGTTCATCATAATATTCTGAACACCTGTATTTAATCTAATGCTCATCATAATATTTTGAACATTTAATACAATAAGGCAGCATAACATTCTGAATACCTGTATTCAATATAATGCTCATCATAATATTCTAAACATTTAAAATTTAATCTAATGCTCATCATAATTTTCAGAATATTTAATATAATGCATAAACTTTATAAAAGATACGGTACAAGAAGGAATAATCATATAAAGATATTACAGTAGAATAGAAAGTGCAAACTATAGATTTCTTTCAAAGTTTCTTCTTCAAACAGAGATTGAATCAGAAATTATGCCCAGCATAACCTAATATTCTGAAGATATATAATATAATGAATCGTGCATAATATAAATACGATAGGAAGTGTGTATTAAGTATGCATCATACAATTTTTTGCTTTGTTAAAGTTACAACGAAAAAATAATTGAATAAAAAGTATCCATCGAGTATCAATTTTTATATTAGAATTATTATTATTATAATAGAGTTAACAAAATTTTCTACTTTATCTGTTATCGAGATAAAAAGATGACGATAAAAATCTGTGAATACTTGCATTTTAGATCTAACAAATAACCGAGATCAAATATGAGACGTACCGGTATTTCAGAATAGATTATAATGATAGATACAACACGCTACAGTTAATAGAAAAATCTCTTTAAAGTAATCTTATAGTGAAATGATTTCAAATTCAATTTAGATAACATTTGCAGCACGAGCAATAAATTGTTCAAAAATCAGATAAGATCGTTTTAATTTAAGAAAGGGAAAAAAAAGGCAAGCAGAGACAGACCTATTTTTATATAACTCGATTTTTATAAGATGAAATAACGCATCATTGTTGCTTCAATATTTGCTTTAACTGGCACAATGGAATTGTTCATCATTGTAAATTATGCGCAACATAGGTGGTCAAGCGATCAAAAAGAATAATGAAAGCATACATTTGTAGTATTTACGAGATTTTTCTTGCACGAATGTATTCGTGTTTTTTTTTTTTTTTAATCATTTGTGCGAAACTACTAATGGTAGTCTTCTGTGTATATTGTTGCTAAGATTTCGTATCAAAACTTTATTTCAGAAACACAAAACAAAATAATAGTTTATATTATATAAGAAATATTATTATTTTGCCTTCTCGATTAAACATTTTGATATGGTTTATAAAGTTGCGAAATGCGGAATGTTGTAAGGAATGTTTGAAGATATATAGTATATATACCTAATAACTGTTTATCTCGTCCGAAAATCTTAAAAGGAAAACAAGCAAATAAGTTTCTTCGAAAGCTTTTCCTCGTTATTCTCTAGAGTTTTATCCTAAAGTAAACATGGTTTCAAGCGAATTTCTCGTTTCTCTCATAATTTAAATAATTCTACTTAATGAAAAAAATTTTTACTCTGAGATTTATGGCAAAATATTTTAAGAGGAAGCTTTGTTGAATATCATCTTCGTTTATTTTTATTAAGTATATATTTTAAACTACCTCTTTACTTAAAAACTTAAACTATATTCAGGTATTTTTTTTATTATTAAGATATAATCTTACAAAGCGTAAATATTACTAATTATTCAATAGAGAAAAAACTTTTTTTTTTTAACTGTTTTATATTGTTTATACCATAAAACTGTTCCTAATTTTTTTTTCCGGACTAAATTTCGATCTTCCGAAAATTACAATGGATTTTCGAGTTTCCGGTGATATAATGAATAACCAACGTATTTCAACCTTGAACATCCAAGGACACTTGTAAACAGGAGAAAGTCAAGGTCAATATTTAAACTGGTCACTTCAGTATCTCATTTGAACGTATACCGATTCATTCTCTAATGATTCATCATGATCTGTATTGGAAATACGTGGAAGAAATTCTTTATTTTCTAACCTTATATACACCTCTTATAACTTCTTCTTATATAGTTTGCGTGATAGAGAGGCGTATAACATCAAACATTTCCAGTATATTATGCAGAATGATTGCATGTCAATGTCAAAAGAAGAATTTTTTTTTTTTCTTAATCATGATTCAGCAATCTTATATTTTAGGTGGATGTTAATTTACAATTTTGTCTATTTATCAAAAAAAAATATAAAAAAATAAAAGGTAACTCGCAAAATGGTAAATGGACGAAAATAATAAGTCTTGCTAGAATGAAACAGGCTAGAAACTTGAAGGTAGCCACTATCCAAGAGGTAAATGCCACCATTGGTATGCTGCGTGGTGATTCTTCATCCCTCCGGGACTAGGTAGTTCTAGCCCTCCGGCATTTATCAGGATAACTGGTTAGATGGTGTTGCATGCGGATGTCTCTAAAAATTCCAATCGTGATTTCAATGTGTTTGATGCTAAGAATACTCTATTGCATGTTAATTTTCAGTTATCTTAATTTATTCCCTTAATATATACGGATTCGAGATTTTTTTTTTCCATCCTGTCATCAATGACAACGTGATATCAGAAGTGAAAATGTTTTAATCAGATTAAAAGATAATCTGAAAGTATAATTTTTAAATTTTTTTAGATTTTTATATATTTATATATTAGCAGCATACAATATTATGGTGATCCACTAGCTTAAAATTAATATTTCAAAACTTCTGCTGGTGTTATAATCATTACTACTGTTTGATGCTAATTTTTTTATTTTTGTTTTTAACCAGCCGGAAAATGGAACGAAATTTAAAAAACTTCTTGTAGATAAAAAAAAAAAAATGTTTAGAAAACTGACAATCGGTCTCAATTACCCGCGTACGTAGATGATAATTTTTTTTTTGTAAGATGGAAGTCAACGTGTCTGAAAGGGTCGCTCACCTGCTCGTCTCTATACGTTAAAACTATAATCTGCAGATAGAAGCCATAATCGGTAGCTAAGGCCATTAGGACGCCGTAAATGACCTCATTACCCACAATTCTGTCCGTCTCTTCTGCATCATTCATAAACACTACCTCTAGGGGAGCAACAGAGTTCTTTAATAATCGACCACCTGAAGCTAGAAGGTGCGATTTATTGTACCCCTGGCGATTGCTACTATATAAATGACCATTCATATTTTAAACTATAGAAATAAGAATTGTATTAGCAAAAGAAAAAAACTCTTATTGATAATTTAAACGATTGTGGGAGCCAATAAATTTTGCTCAATTTCGAGTTTAAAGAGCAGAAAACTTCGTTTTTAAAATGAAGTTTTAGACTATATAAATTCGAAATTTCAACAAAAACAACTTATTCATTTTTTAAAAATGAAGTTTACTGTTAAAAAATTTTGTTAGATAGATTAATTTTATAAGTAATAGGAAAAATGAAGAGAGATCTTTCCACCTTTTCGAAATTTGCATAGGGTAAACGCGGGAGAGATGGTTTTTGTTTACTTATAAAATTATTAATAATAGTAATCAAAAACTTTTATTATTCAAAATACCATACATGCAAAAAGTAATGTCAAAAATTAGTTAAACAAATGAAAAAAGTAACCAAATAATCAACTTTTTTTTCATTCTGTTTGACATTACTTTTTGCATGTATGGTATTATGAATAATAAAAGTTTTCTGTTTTATGATTATTAATAATTTTATCAGTAAACGAAAAAAAAAAGTGAGCCATCTTTCCCGGTTTACCCTAATGTGGATTTTTAATTATCTTAAAGCACATCAGCGTATACCTGTTCAAACAAAATGAATGGCAGTTACTATATGCCATAATGTCATCTTGGCTCCAGAATGTGAATATACTTAGCTGAGCCGTCTCTCCCGACTTTACTCTATATTATACATATTTTTATAAATCAAAACTATCAGATTTATTCTATTTAATACTCGAGTACATTTTTGATTGGCTTCAAGGCATTTGTATATTCACGATTGGGATTGCTTAACGAGAAAAATTCGTTTGTTTGCTTTTTTATTAAAAAAGCAAACAAACGAATTTTTATTTTATCAAAAATTTAAAATATAATAAAAATAATAATCTAATTTTACAAAATCTTTAAAAATAAATTTTATTGCTCGGATTGGCTATGGAGAAAAGTAAATCAATCGAAGTTCAAAATGTCTTTCTCTTCGAGTTGTTTAAAAAAATCTAAAAACCAAAAACAAATAAAAAAAATAAATATTTTCAGCAATTCGCTACTTTAAAAGAAATCAAACCATTCTTTCCTTCAAAGAAATTTCCTTTGAAGGAAAGAAAATGGTTTTATAGCCGATGTGTTTAGAATTCTATTGTTTTATATTTTTGAATTTTTCTACAGTTTTTGTTTGCAAACAGAAGAAATTACTCAATCGGAAAAATATCGAAGTAATTGCAAATGCACTTTTTGAAGTAACTTCTTACTTAATTAAAATACTAACTTGTTTAAGTGGTTCATTAAATTTTTTTTTTTTATTTTTTAAATGTATCCAAGTATACAAAAGTTTTGTCTTCCAAGCATGAATTGCCATTTTTGCAATTATTTCCGGATTGCTCCATCTATCGGGCAATTAAAGAATCACACTATATACAAAAAAAAAAAAATGCTTCTTGGCACGTTTGTAGTTGGACCTGTTTCGTTCCGGATGCCACACCGTCTGTCACGTGACGGATTTAAGGGAATTGCCAAACTTTCACGTTTCATAAATTACCGTAAGATCCTCCGCGTTACAACTTTTATACATGCATATGGTTCTTCGTAATGTTCTGTTAGAATAGACTCGCAAAAATTCGAATTAGTGTCGCGGTGATTAAAAATATATCCTGTATGGGTCAATAACCCAAGAAGAGTCATCTCGGCTCTTTTGAATATTTGATTCCAGTGTATGTATGTGTGTATGTATGTATACCTTCATAATAAGTTCTCGTTTAAAGATCTTCCCGATTTAATGATTGTTCGTTAGCCCGGCTTTAGTAACTATCCTTAACTGGTTTTCAGATTTAAAGAATCGATAAAGCAAATATTTATCTGCGATGGCAAGGCTGTTAAAACAAATGTCAAAAGGATCTATGGATATAAAAAAAAAAACACAGGAAGATATTCGAAATAAATTTGATTAAGCTTTATTTTTTAAGGCTGTCGAAAAGCGATAACATATTAATTGCTTCGACAATACACTTGTATTTGTTTACATGTTATTAGATAAGATGGATGATTATTTTGATTCGATACCCTGTTCTTAATTGGTAAAGAGAACAGCATCCTTTGTATTTTTTTTATTAATGATTTAAAGTATCGTATGGTATAGTTAGCATAACATAAAAAAGAGTAATTTTACGACTTATCGGGTGGTGCAAACTATTGTATTCAAATGGAAATATTTCGATTTGTATGTCGGAAAATTAATTTTTTTAATATTAATAATTTTTCTAAAAATTTTCCTCGTCGAAATAATAAATAATTACCGATATGTCATTTTGTTTTTCTTCATTTTTCTTTTGTAAAATAACCTTTTTAAAATTACGTTTCGCGTGTATTTTATATGGATATAAAACGAGGCCAACCGTACCATTATTGTTAATATTTATGCTGTTAATCATCGTGTCAAATTGCCATAAATTATTATAATTTCAAGCAAAAAAAAAATATTTTTATGATATTTTATGTTATCAAAGTGTGTCTCTTATTTAGCAAATCTTTGTCTTTCAATGAATATATATAGAACCTTGACATTAATTATTATTTTAGAGTTGGAGCTTTATGTTGTTGTTGAATTTTTAAGAAACAGTGGATAATTCATAAAGAAATTTTTTGGCAGTTTTCCAGTCTAGTGTGTGCATTTTATGAGATGGAATAAGAAAGAATCTCAAAATATCAAAATGTTCTTGGCTATTTAACTGGTTGTTAATTGTTGTTTCAAGATTTATTCTGTATCCTTTTCGTTATCTGTTAGTCGATTTTCATATTACGAAAGTACTGTACTGTTTTCACTATATAAAAAAAATAGTAATTAATTCTGAATTCGGGTCTTTTAGATTATAAATATCCATAAGCATTTTATTCAGAAAGCAGTTCGTAATCGGAATAAATTTACTTCTGATTAATGGCTGCTTAATAGTAAACAGATTTCGTTTAATAAAAAAAAAATTTGCTTAGAAAAGCAGTGAATCTGAGACAGCTGATAGATGAAAAATCATTTTAGAAGATAGGAGATTTCTCCATCGATCCCGGAAGATAGATGGTGAGGGCATATCAACAAAAAAATTCCACTGAAGTTCTCCCTATTCTTGCATATTCATGAAGGGTCCGACCATCGAATGCCATCCTCAGAGATGATGTATCGTCAGGATGTGTCGTAAGGTTCCTGCAAAACGTCCTTCAGTAATTATCAGCCTGAGATGCTTGAGGTACTG
>WUQG02453041.1:0-12807 GCA_011317285.2 Androctonus mauritanicus | reverse complement strand
CGGGCATGGGAAAGTTTAGTGCAAACAGACAATAGGTGGGAGACAGGACACAGAAAATGCTCTGTTACATAAGGAAGGGATTTGTAACTGCAGTCAGGTTTTTAAAAAAAGTTGGATAAGGGGAAGGGTGGGGAGACCTGAAAAGTCATTGTCAACTCGAATATCATTGTCAAATTCCTTGTCTGTTCTCTGTTTCTTTATCTCCAGCATGCCTGCTGATGATTCTTACGATAGGTGTAAATCTTTTCTTTTTTTGGCAAACATCAGTTAAGTTATCCCTGGTAAATCGTGAGTCAACTGTGCATCAAACATTATCCTTGTCAATTTCCTGTATGAGTTTTTATATTATTTTTCACTTTGACAATAGTCAAAATGCATATGAGTCCAGTGTCATATGTCCAGAATAGCATATAGGCTTAGAAATTGCACAAATGAACTGAATCTGCATGCTATGATCAGAGAATAATATATATATATTGAGTTTTTCAAACATGGTATAGAAAAATCACTGAGCATATCTTTTGAAAACTAACTATAGTTTAAATTTCTTGATTTATTATAATTTTTGAATTTTACATTTTAAAATAAAATAATATATGAATTAAGTTTTTCTGTCATCTGTTCATCCATCAGCATAGTAATTTTGGTAAATATTATTTTGAGTAAAATTCAGATATGCTATTATGATCTACAAGAGAACCATGTCTTATTGAAAATGTCAATATAAGATCATAAGAGAAAAGATATTTGTATATTTTAGGACAATATCTTGCATAAGTAATATTCAGTAATTTGAATGAAATTTGCTTATATTATTTGGACCCTCTACAGAATCAATTCTATTGAAAATGTTAAATATTGAGTCATATCTGTCTGAATGTCTGACTGCCAAACAATATCTCATTTAAATAAAATTTTTATATCTTGTTAAGATTTATTAAGGAATTAAATATCCTAAAAATTGCTATCATAATTGAATAGTTAAAAAATAATACTTAATGAAAATTTTTGATAGTGATTTTTTGAATATGATTGATATATTTTGTGGTTGCATTAATTGTTATATATTTAATTTTATGTAATATTTTTATTTCTCAAGGGACATCATGCCAGAAGTAAGCAGTTTGATAATAGATGATATAGAAGATTTAGTTCAAAACTCTGAACCAATAAAGAGGACTAAATTTTCTAAATTAATCATACATGGTAAAAAGATAAATGGATTTCACAAAACAGAAGAGAAAGTTCAGGCTGATAGCATTATACCTGGTAATTATTTAAATCTATATTAAATAAAATCAAATTAAATAGTCTAGATAGTCATTTGGAATGTTGTATTTATTCACAGCACTATAAGCACAAAGTAAATTTTATTGCCTAGAAAATAAGCTTCTAGAAGCTTTCTAAATTATCTTAAAGTAAATAAAATTGTCAAAAGCAGTTTAAATATGTTATTAATATGAATGATATGCAAAGTGTATCAAACTCTTTTTATGTCATTTGTATTAATAACATGCTACTTTCTTAAAACTGATACATTTCTGAAACTGATGCATCAAATAAAAACTTTGCATAATATTGATTTATATAAAGATAGTTTTTAGTTTACAATTCCTGCTTAACAAGTTCCCAAATTTGTGAATTTTTTAAATATGAAATATCAAAAAAATTGAAAATATGAACATTAATTGCAAAAAATAAATAGTAAATATTCTAAAATAGGCATTACAAACCACATATGCCACCACAATACAGTATGATTTGTAGCAAAAACCTCATTTTCTGCAACAGAATCAAAAAAATCAAAATGTCACTCCAAGAAATGGTAGTAGTATGCCCTTTGTCTGTCATATTTTACTGATACATTAGGTAGATAACTGTCATTTCTGGATTAGCTAAGGCAGTATAAGAATGTTATCTGTATAAGAATTTGTCTGTTTATTTGTAAGTAAAGAATAATTCTTTAATATTTATGATACAAATAATTATTTTATTATTATAATTTGCTTCATTTTAAAGGCCATATCTTCATTTCTTTAGTTTAATATATCATTGTTTAATCATAAACTATTGATTTCTTTGATATTTACTTAATTTCATTATAGTCAAATTCCATTGTTGGGAATAGAACTCCTGTTTTTAACATAATATCTATAAGAAATTGATTCTTGATTTAAAAGTTTTTATTTTACAAAGTGCACTCCAGAAACAATTTAACTTGTAAAATTGAAAGTTATCTGCAGTTTGTTCCTTATTCAATGAATATATTTATGACTTTTCAGTATCATTTTGAAGTTAATGTGTGTATATGACTTTCTAAGATAAGTCTGTTATGTTTATTTAACAATTTACAATCAAAAATAAATCAGATTTTTAATATAATATTTATTATATTTGTAATATAAGATTTTCATAATTAGCTATTGTTGCATATGTATAGTCTGTGTACTTAGTTTGCCTCTCATTTTTAACCATTAAAAAGTGAGTATGTCTTGTCAGCAACAGAAGGGCTGAAGTAAATTTTATCTGTTTATTTAGCATTGATTACATTTATCCTTTTCAGACTGACAGATTTTGACAAGTGTTTATAAAGATGTAGAGAAAAAATTTTTTTAAAAATAAATCATTGAATTTTCAAAATTTTATTTTTATTGAATTATAATAAACATTGAAAAATATTATATTTATGTTAATTTTCACTAAACATTATCAAGTTAATAGGAAGAACTAAGCAATATTTCCATCTTGGTCATAATTAATTTAAATGCTATGATCATATTTCACATTGATGTAAACTTTTAAGAATAAAGATTTTAATTGTAAATTGTAAGTATGCAATCCAAACTTGTTGGCAAGTTTGGATGTATTTCTAAAGTTTACAATATGTAACATATTGTAATGTTAGATGATATATTATTAAAAAATATTCTGCTCAAAAAATTCTCCCCTATATCTCACACACACTTTCACAATAACTCCAAACTACTATCATCAGCCATAACTACTAAAATATGAAAACAAAAACAAGTCCTTCTCACAATGAGAAACTGAAGCTCATTAAGATTTCTAATATGCCATTTGTAATACCACCAATTATTATTCATTTATGATAAGTTGAAAAGGTGTAAATAAGTTGAAAATGCATTTTTATCTATAATGGATAAGCCAATAAAATAATTTGTTATTACAATGATGGACTAACAAAATTATTGATACTCTAGACCAATGATGGCAAATCCAAAATCTTTCATTTGCAAAAATTAAGAAAATCAGGAAAATATATATCATGACATACCATGAGAAATAATAATTTTGTTGCCTGATTTTCCTAATTTTGTAAATACAAAATTAATTACTAATGTAAAACGTGATTTGTATTACACATACCTATACAAATTGTGTTTTACTATATTATATATTACTTTTGTATCTTTATTTAGCTATATAGTAGGTTCTTATTAATGTCCAGGTTAAATTCCTGAAAATTGCAATGTCAGCTAAAACAATATTAACTGAAACTAGAAAATCTGTAGATCTAATGTTATAGATTCAGGGTTATTTTCCTAGAATACTTTCTTTTTGGTATTTAGAAAATGTTACATAGCAGTTATATCTTAGAATTTATGATGATAGGAAATTATTTTCTAATAAAATTCATAGATATTATGTCAATGATTAGATTTTTTTTAACATCAGTTCTCTCTCATTTTGTTAATAATGATACCATTCCTATCACATATCACATCTTCAAGGCTAGCTGGATCATAGAAGAAAGATATAGATAAGTTGGGCTCAGATCCTCCAGTAATTTTTTGACTCGTGCAGATCCTTTGGTTGGAAAGTCAAAACATTTCCACATAATGAATCCAACTGCTTGACCTATTGAAATATAATTTCATATTGTGTTCTTAGACAATATTATGTAGCCTATATGAGATTGCTCATATAAAATATGGTTACCTGTTTTATACAACTTTACTATAGATTTCCAACATGTTTTTTGTTTCTTTTGCAGGAAACAGAAGAAAATCAGACTTTATTCCATTCCACTATCTTAAAAAGTTTAATTTTTAATTAATTAATTTAGTTTTTGGTTGTAACATAATAGCAAAATGGCATTAAGTAAGATGGCATTAAATGAAGACCTATTGTACCTATAAACTATATTTATAGATATAGTTTTAACTTATATTATCTGAGCTTATAAATTACCTAAAAATATTGGGAAGTTTAAAATAAAGATAAAATCAAATAAAATATAAAGTAGTTGTAAAATTTACAGCATTCCAATAAAATTTTGACGTGTGCCATTGATTTGCCATCACTGCTCTAGACACACTTTGCTGAAAAGACTGTTAGACTCATTTCTGAAATAGCCATTCTCAATTCCCTGCTATTTATCCATAGTTAGATAAGATGTAATCTCCCATATATACATTTTATCTAATTAAATTGTCAATTCCAAAATTTTATCCTAAATATAAATTATTTATTTTGTATTATTTCATTTAAGTTTTTGCTTTATTTTAAATAGGTACTCAAAAGATTTACATTAAAACATGGGGATGTGCTCACAATAATTCAGATAGTGAATATATGGCAGGACTTTTATCCAGTTATGGCTACACAATAACAGGTAAGAAGCAGTTTCTATATAACTTGATTAGAATATTATCATCATTTAAAAGATTAATATTTCATTTAAGTCTTATTATTCACAATATATCTAATATATATATATATCTCAGATTAAATTTAATAAAAGTTTTTTATTTGCACATTGTATTAGATCATACATATATATTCAGAGCTGATATTCAAAATATATAACAAGTGGTATGGTAATAGATTCCTCTAGAGCAAAGCAGCAACTCTCCTGCCAACAGTCTGTAAACAAACAATAATATAATAATTAATAATAATACATATAGATTATGCTTTCCAACAATTTAAAGTTACATTGTATAATGTTCCTCAATCTATGTGTGTTTTGAAAAAAATTTTTCAAAACATGCATAAATTGAGATAAATTGATTATAGAGCTTAGTTTAAATGAAATATTATAAGTTAATAATAGAATCTATATAAATTAATTAATTTTATTGCTTATGTAGTTAGTATTATACTATTTAATAACTGGAACAGAAGTATTTAAATATTTTAATAATTGGAATGACTATATCAATGTATGCTAGTTGAATATCAGCTCTATATATATTATACTAATCTGGATATAATTTTCCTCCTATAAATATGAATCAATTTGAAACATGCTTAATATTTTTACGGTATTGTAATGTCATCTATCATTATGTCATTATGCTATTCTTATGATGAAATATAATTTTGTTATACCTGAAAGTGCATAGGAAGTTATTTAAAATAAATTGTGCCTTTAAATTTTTTATAAATTATTTACACATTAATAATAATAATTGATAAATTTATCTTGATTAAAAAACTTTTTCAATATTTTGCATCAATAAATAGAAAAACAACTTTTTATAAATTTTAATTTTTTCATAATTTTCAGCATAACTTACTAATATTTTACAGAGTATAACAGAAAAGTAGTTTGCTACTTTAAAGATGGGTAGTACAACTTTTTAGCTTAAATTTGTTGTTCAAATTGTTCAATGAATACAAATATTACAAGAAATGGTTTATTAATGAGTAGAATATTGGTTAGGTTATCAAACCATTAACAAAGATAATGTTCAAAATGGCCCTCTTGGATAGCAATACATTGCTGAGTTCATCTTATGTTCTCCCTAACATATTCAAAAAAATTAGGCATGTTGCATACCTCTAAACATCCATTCTACACTTGTCAAAGTTTTTCCATGGCTGTAATTGATTGGAAATAGTCAATATGCTTGAGATGTCTTCCATAAGAAGTTCAAAGGATTTAAATCTAGTAACTGTGCAGGCCAGAGGACAAGTTTACCTCAATCAATCCACTGCTCATGATATGTGGCATTTAGATATTCACAATTTAGAATATCTAAATGCCGCATATCATGAATCTAGAATCTAATCTAGAATTTAGATTAGATTATAAATGATTTTCAGTAAGAGCTTGAAATTCTAAAATGTTTAGGGATCTTTAGTCTAGACTGGCAGGATGATTAAAGGCAAAAACTTAATTGCTTTTGATTGTAGTAGTGATTTTAGAGATAGGAACTTTATTTCAAAATTAGCATCCTGAAAGAAATGGCCATAACTCAATAGAGAGTAATTTGCAGACTTATGTTCCTAGGAACTTTTTTCATCATTTTGATATGATATAGCCTATATAAATATGAAGTAATTATTTTTCATTTTTATTATTTATAATTTGAAAATTATTTAACTAATTCCTAGTGGCTCTTCCATTCTTAAATGGAATAAAAGAATACAATGAATTAGATTTGTTGCATATGTTATCAGAACCTATTGGAGAACCAAAGTTATTGTAAATGATCATTATTGGTTCAATATTACTGACATATTAAGAGAAAAGATATTTATTTTTGGGACACTGTCTGGCATTCATTTGATGTTGATCATTTTTAGAATACATGATTATCTAACAGATCCCAATAACATAAATTTCATTTAAATCTGATAATACTTAAAGGATATTGCTTCGAATGCAGGCATCCAATATTGATCATTTTCTTGGTTCCAGAAAGGTCCCAATAAGTTATATAAATTTCATTCAGATTTTAGTATTTATGCAAGATATTGCTCAAAAATAAGTGAATACATCAATTATATTACATTGATATCAATTGTTTTCAATAAATCTGAAACTGATAGTTTAATTTTCAAAAAATATACAAAATCAGATAATGGAAAGAATTATATGGATGATTTATCTATCTTGATCTTGATTTGAAATAATAATAATATATAGATTATGCTTTTCTACATCTTAAAGTTACATTGTATAATGTTCCTCAATCTGTGTGTGTTTTGAAAAAAAATTTTTATCAAAATTTTTATTTTATCAATTTTTTCATTTCAAAATTATTCCAATTAAGTTTTTATTAACTAATGATCATTTTTTCATTTAATGTAGTATTTTGGAAATGTTTTAGTGAAAGTATTATAATCTAATACTTTCACTAAAACATTATTATTTATTAATTGAATTATTTTGAAATGAAGTATATTGTCTGTAATAATTTTCTTCAAATCTTATGAAATTTAATATCTCACTATCGTATTATATTATATTATGCAGTATAAATCAATGTATGTTTTAACTGCATTTTTTAAATTCCTTTTAACAGATGATCAAAAAGAAGCTGAATTATGGTTGCTTAATAGTTGTACAGTTAAAGGTCCTGCTGAGCAACATTTTCGTAATGCTGTAGAGGCAGGTCTCCATCAAAAGAAATATGTAGTGGTTGCTGGTTGTGTATCACAAGCAGCTCCAAAATCTACATATTTGCAAGGTCTTAGTATTATAGGAGTACAGCAAATTGATAGAGTTGTTGAAGTAGTTGAAGAAGCTTTGAAAGGTTTGAATTACAATATTATTTTATAAAATTAGTAAAGAATTTATAGTTATTTTGATTTAGATAAATTAATTTTAGAAATAGTACTTGTTTAATGTTATTTTTTAAATGTGCATATAGTATAAAATTATAATGCATATTATAATTTTAGGACATACTGTGCGATTATTAGGAATTAAAAAAGAAGATGGAAAAAAGACAGGTGGTGCTTCTCTACAATTACCTAAAGTTCGAAAAAATCCGCTCATTGAAATTATTCCTATTAATACAGGGTAAGAATAGGTTTCTTATATTTAATAAAATATAATTTTAAGTATAAATTTGAAACCCTTTAGTCTGGTATTTCTGAGGTCTAGTTTATTTTTAAGATTTGCTACATATCTCAGTTTTGGCTGATCTTGTGTGGCAGACAGTTTTGAAATTAAGCCTAATGGATGTTTTAATAAATGTAAATGCTCTAATTGATCATAATTTTAATGCAAACTTCTTCATTCTTTTTAACTTTATTAATAAGCATTTCTAATTTTGTACTGCAAAGTTTTTATAACTCTATAGCTGTTGCTGATAAAATATTCAAACTATGAAAATCAGATAGAAAATTATTTTAGAACCATGTTTTTATCAACATTGTATAAGTTTTGGAGGCCTTGGACCTGAAAGTATGGCAAAATTTTATAAAAAAAAATTTGATTGATCAGAATAAATATACAAATAAATAATATCTCAAGAACTGAAGAGTTAAACTTATTCAAAATCTGATGATTTATTCCATTCAATTTAACTTCTTAAACATCTTTTCAGACCAGTCCCATTAATATTTAATCAACAGTTTGGGCTGTATTCCTATTTACATTTTAATTGTTGTTTTGAAATGTGTTTTTCATAGAAATAAGGGACCAACAGTGTATCCAAGTAAATTGTTTTTCCATCCTAGACAACATAGATCTCAGGAAAACAAATTAAAAGAAAAAAAAATTGTTGAAATTGAACTGCTGAAGGCTGAGTAATTTGGATTTGAAATTTTTGCTGAAGTGTGCTAGATAGAAATCAAACATATTATGTAAAGTGCTACTGCACTTTCCATGATTGATTCTATAGTGAGTAAATTTCTCAATGAGATCACACAATATTTTCCATAAGTATTCAATAATTTTTTTCCTCTCTGTTTTCTGATACTTGGCTTTTAAAGTAACCTTTGAACTATTTCCAACATAAATATCTTTTTAAGAAATTTTACTAATAATAATAATAATCTAATTTTTATCTATGAACCAAAACTAGTGATTGTGCTTGAGATGGGAATCTCAAGCACAATCACTAGTTTTGGTTCACTAGTCAAAAATCTTGAGATATACAAGAAAATTTCATTCCTGATTCTCAAGAATTTTTTTAATTATTCGGTATTTTTGAGAAAAATTCTTATGAAACTCAGGAATTAAAAAAATTTTGTAAATTTATATCCTAAAAATTTCATAGTGATACATTAAATTTTTTGGCCCTGCAACATCTTCAAGTCAATAAACTAAGTGAATAAGTCATGTGATTTATCCATGTCAGTTCTACTAACTTTAGTTTCAGATAATTTTCTTTTTGAAATATAATCGCAAACTAATACTTAAAACAGGCATATAAATTTAAAATAACACATAGATCAATAAATTGTACAAAATTATTCATTTTATCTAATTTTTAAAGCCATATTATGATGTAGGCAGATTTGTGATGACATTTACATAACAAAGCCAAAACAAATATTTGGTTTTTATTCCATTCAGCAATTTTCCAAAGTAACAATGATGTCTAATGAAGTCTAATGAAGTCTATGGTAAATAAGGGACATAATGTAGTGTGATCTGATATAGTATATCAGAGGATATGATACACTAATAGCTAACCCTCAATCATTCCCAAAACTCTCATCTTCATCCAATGGCCAATGACTAATAGAGCTTTCTTAGAAAATTACATAGCCAAAATAGGAGTCCTGAACTTTTCATAAGATATATTTGACTATCTGGACCAACAGATATAAGTGATGTGTAAAAAAAATAAGCAGCCACATAGGCTAAAAAGCTCATATATGTCTACATAAGATTAGTATACTCCATTTCTGGAATTTTTGTATCCAAACATAAGGCCCGTTTAACAGATAAACTAATAGACTGTTTGTGTGTATTATTAAAATTATTTTAATAAAAACTGTCAGTAATTGTAAAACAAATACAATTATTTTTTCAATATTATTGAAATGTGATTTATTTTTTCAATATAATTAAAATATTAAATAAAAAACAAATATAAAACAACTGAATATTTTTTATTTTCATTTTGCATAATTTTTTTTTGTCTCATTTTGTTTTTATCCTTATTAAAAAACAGATATTTTTTTAAAGTAAATATTTTTTTAGAATCTCAAGAATTTCCAAAAGGGAATCTCAAATCTTGAGAAATAAATTAATTACTAATTCAGAAATTCCCAAATCTCAAGAAAGCAAAAAGTTTGGGAAAATACAATCATTAATTAAAACCAAATTTAGGATTTGTATCATTAATTTCTGTGAACAAATAAATTTTGAGATTTATAACTTAAAACTATTTCAGATTTATTTATTATGTAAATTGACTATATATATTAATTAATCATTTATTTTGTCAATTATTTATAATTAATATTTATTTTGTTAATTAGATGTTTGAATCAGTGTACATATTGCAAGACAAAGCATGCAAGAGGTGAATTAGGTAGTTATCCCATTGAAGAAATTGTAATCAGAGCTGAGCAAGCCTTTAAAGGTAAATAATTTTTATAATTAATTAGATTTTAAATTCATAATATAAAAATTAAAGTAAGCATATAGGAAGACAAAGTACTAATTTAGGCAGAAATATTTAATCAACTAAAAATAATAAATATATAACATTTTCAGCTTGACAAACATCACAAGTTATACAATTGTAAAATAATATATTGATACAAAGAATGAAAGTTTGATTCCAAGTCTCACAACTCTAGTTTTTCAAAATTTTAGGTCCAGCTTATCTGTGTTATGTTTTATATATCTATTTTAAGTGATATTTTATGAAACTAGTCTAAATATACATTAGGATGATGCAATGGTTATTAATAATGTCCAACATTCTGAAGAATTGCAATTAGCAGAAGCTATCTAAATTTCTAAAAGAGCTAAAGTATACAGCATTATGGACAATAATTTTCCAGATATGATTCCATTTCCATGGCAATGATTGCTAGATAACAATAATTAATTTAATATAATAAATATAAAATAATTTAATTTTTATTTTTCATAAACTTATTATTATTATTATTATTATGTAAATGGATTATTCAGTGAAACTTTACATTGGTCAAAACATACATATGTCAGAGCATATTCTAAACAGTATTAAAATAATACCTTATATTGCATCATAAAGACATAACATTAAAATAGTTATATTAAAGAATAAGCACATAAGTTGCATGATAAAGCCATAACTTACCATCTTTGAAATTCTGTTCTGAATTGCACACCTTTAATTTTTCATGAGAGTTCTGGGTTTAGGTCCAGTCAATTAAGTAAAACTTAACTAATAAGCTCATAAAACACATATATATATAATAAATGATGAAATTAGGAAAATGCTTGTATCATTGCATTATAGTTTTATCCACTGTGATCAGAATATTTTTGTTTTTTGTTAAAGAATTTTTATGTATGGATCTATATAAGTTGAGGATTGTTTTATATTCTTTTCTAATACATATGTATTTTAATACTTATTTATTATATTATTATTTTACATATATTATTTTTTGCTTTTAAATAGCCATTGCTTATTATCCAGTTTTTGATTTTTTAAATCTTCTACATTCAGTTTTACATTTGTGTAACTTGTTGTAATGATGATGGCTTTGTCAAACTGTAACAAAGCAAAAACTTGCTTTGTTACAGTTATAAATATTATTTAGATAAAAATACAAAAATTAAGAAAAACATTGTTACACAAGAAATATTATCTAATAATATACTTAATATCAAAATAAAATTAGTTTTGCAAAAAAGTAATGTAAGAAAAATTTTTTGAATTCATCTGATAAATTATCAAAAGTTAAGTTTAAATATCAAAAATAAAATTCATTTGGTCAGAAATAAAGATAACATAAAAAAAATTGTTTATTGTTCTTATTTTTTGATGTAATGCCAAAATTTATAAAAATGCATTTTTTTGTGCAGATATATTAATAAATTAATAACTAATTTCATATTTAACAGCAAATGAAACAAACTTTTGAATAGAAAGGATTAAAATCCTTAATAATTTGAATTAAGTTTATTTTTCCAGACCATCTTAGGAAATAAATTTGAAAAGTTAGTATATAGTAATTGTTCTAAATGTTTTAAGAAAACAGTAGAAATGAGATTAACAAGAATTAAGGAAATTATATAAAATTCAAATAGGTCCAGGTTAATAAGAGCAAATTTAACTTATATTAAAGTAAAATCAAAATCAATCTTCTCTTAGCCAAGAGAATGATACAGATTTTGCATGTAAATGAATATTATTTAATGGTATTGTATTATTATATTTCAATATATGTAAAATAAAAAGCATTTTAAAAGTATTTTACTTTCATAAAGTAGACTAATAACACAAAAGATGTATTGATGTGATATTTCAGTTAAAGTTGAAACAATTATATGTTTAATCTTTGGAAAGCATTCCATAAAATAAACATATTCTATTACATAATCTATGAAAAGATGACATTTAATATGTGTATTTTGAACAAAAAATTTTTGGATGTAAATGTGATTGTTAATATTCAGTTTTCCAGTTTTTCAAGGAAAAGTTTGAGAAATAGGAAAATTAATAATGGAATTTTTTCTTCTTGAAGAAAATTGATAATTTTTATAAAAGAATTTATGCAGTATTCAACTTGGCAAAAGATATTGACTTCTAGCACTAATGAGTTAGAAGACGATATCTTTTGCCAAGTTGAATTCCATATAGAGCAGAAGCTTGTGTTGGTATAGTTATACAGTATTGAAACCATGTATCATATTAGCTCATTAATAATTATAATTTCATAATTTAAATATTAATCAAAATGGAATTTTGTTACCATTTTTTCCCATTTAAAGCTTTTCCCAAAAAGCTAGAATGTAAACAATCATTCTGCATTCAATAGAGAGTTTGCGGTAAACCCATTTTCGATACACTATACTATCCGATACAGTACAGTATACTGTACCGAAATTTATATGGCAAAGTGATTGCGGTAGAAGTTACGATATAA
>WUQG02453030.1:0-12808 GCA_011317285.2 Androctonus mauritanicus | reverse complement strand
ATATACTGCTTATAGTGCTTTTCTCAGAACTGTGATAATAGAAAGAAGCAGTTTTGATGTTTATTTCATAAGAATTTTTAAAACAATTTAAGAGTTTGTATTTGATTGATAGAAACAGATATTTTAATAGAATTGATAGAATTAATTCTTCAATCTTGAAATATATCCCCACAACAATCTATAGTCCTAGATTGTTTGGGTATAGATGAATCAAGATTGAAGAATTCATGGAATTATGTTGAAAGAAATGAGAATGTTCCAGTGAAGATAGTTCCAGAAATTAAAAGGTTTACAGAAGATAAATTTTTTATGGACCTATTCTGAATATTAAAGTGTGTTCAATTAGCAGCAATAAACTTATAGATAAGAAATTATACTACGAGTTTTAAGAAAGCTGAAACCTTATGTGAAAGGTTCATCTGAAATTCCTATGATTTTTTATAAATGGATTGATACCTGTTAATTTTTCATGTTCTTATTTAATTTGTTGATAAAGCTGGGTTATGTCCGATTAATATGGAAGTCATATGTAGTGTCACTTGTTTTGAAAAAGATAAAAATAAATATGATTGTTCTTCATACAGACTGTTAGCAGTCAAATTCTTTTCTGAAAACTTTTGAGGCTGTTTTGTTAGATAATCTATTTTCATTCGAAGAATGAAATTAGTGATTTTCAACATTACGAATCATATGTGATTAATAATATGGAGAAATAATATGGGAATAAGATTGGGACATATATATCCAATAATATGGATATATATATCCTATCTATATATGATTTATTGACCTATCTGTTGCTTTTGACTCAATAAATCTAGAGAATCTTTGTGATAAACTCTTATATAATTATAACTTGGATCCTTCAATTGTAAATTGGATTATGGCTTTGCTTATTAATAGAGAACATAATGTGATTGTTAATGAAGAATTTATGGTTAAAATTCTACCAAATATGGGAATTCCGCAGGGCTCGCCTCTGAGTGCTTATGTATTTTTGTTATATATTAATGATGCCTTTAAAGTGCCAAGTTCTTTAGTGTTGGATTATGTTAATGATCTGAAATTATCTAGCAATTCATTGGATTAGCTGTTGGTGGATATTGAGAATATTAAAATATGGTTTAAATTAAATAGTTTTAAAATGAATGAAGATAAGACAGTTTATATGTGTTTTAATAAATTCAACAAGAAAGTAATTTCTAATATCAATTTCTTGGGATGAACATGAAGATTTAGGTGTAGTTTTTGATAATAAATTTAAATTTCAATATCATATTTTAAAATTAATTACAAAGATTAGTAGAGTGAAGAAGTTTACATAGTCACTTTTAAGAAATATAAAGAATAGGCAAGCTTTATGTGTTTGAATGTATTCAAGTATAATTTCTCCAATTTGATATTGTCTGTCAGTGTATAGTAGCTTATGTAAAACAAATCTTGATTGTTTAAATAGTAAGCTTCAATCTTGCTGCAAGATGATTAATTCAATTTTATGTTCAATAATAGCATTTCTGATATGACTGATATGATTGATTGGAATAGGATAAATTTGTTTAATATGTTGCGTGAAATGGATGTAAAACTTGTTTGGAAATATATTAATGAATCTACCTAGAAACTCATTTTCACTGAGAATACCTTCTAGAAGATTAAGGGAGAATTATTTGTTCGAAGTGCAACTGTGAAAACTTCTATTGCATTGAGATCATTTATGGTGAGAATGTCAAAAGATTTTAATAGTTTTTACTTTTGTAGTTGTTAACTTATTGTTGTTTGGGTTTCTTTCTGGGGATTGCTTGAGACAGATAGTTTCTTGACCTAGTGCATTTGTATGAATAAATAAATAAATAAATCCCAAAATTATTATAAATTTGTTATATAATTTTATTAATTAAGAACTATATTGTTATTAATTGAAGGAAATGTAATTGATTATTAGTTGTTTATATGAATTTAATTATTTTACCAAATGTAATTATATCCAGTTTGTTTTTACAGAATCAAAATATTTTTTTCAATGAAATTATTCATAGATTTTTAATAATTTTGAAAAGCTAAGCAATTTGACAATAATTATTATTCAGATTATAAAAATAAGAGTATCTACATAATTTTCAAAAAACATTTACATTTTTATATTGTTTGATGAGAAATATTTAATGTCTAATATCTGTTATTTACCTAATTAATATTCTTAAAATATTGATTAAAAAATCTTTTATGGTAATTTCTTGAATTTTTTAATTGAATTTTGAGATAATAAATCTATTGAATTAATGTGAAAAATAATGTGAAAAATTGATTCAGCAATTTTTCACATTATTTCAGAAAAAATATGTTAAAAATTCAAATTTCCCTGCCAAATGGCATTAGTTACTTCAAACTGTAGTTAAAAAGCCTTTGAAACTTACCTATGAATAAGAAACTTGCTCATAAGAAACTCAGTCAATGATGGAGTATACAGAATGATGGAGAAACTTAATGTTAATTGTTTAATACTGAAAATATTAATTGAAATATAAATATAACAATAGTATATTAGAAATAATCAAATAAAATTGAACTCTAGCCTTCATTTTACAGTTGACACTACACTGATGTGCTCAACTAAATAAATAGCCAGCCTTTGATAGCCTGCTTGTGATGGGCTCTGAGGTAACTGCTGCTAAATTTTCTTTGTAAAATTTGCAGCTTAACTAAAATTTATCTTATTTTCATCAGAATATCTGTTCATAATTAAATTCTACTAATTAATACAAAAAATAAAAAACTCATATACAAATCTACCACTTTTTTTTTAATTCTGATGACTGGCATCTTCTTTAATCCAGATAAAATTATGAAGCACACTTTGAAGTTCCTTCTATTGCCCAATTGGTTGATGCTATCCTGAAGAAAATCAATTTCTAAAAAAAACATCAAGTAATTTTGTATTAATTAGTTATAAACTTAAAAAATATAAATATGAAATACAATATCAGATTACAATTTATACAATATAATATATACAATCAATGATGTATCTTACATGCAATATCTGAAAAATTCATAAATATCTCAGTTCATTTCTTTATTACATCTTAGATATTTTTGCAATCAAAGTAAAATTAAAATAAAAATCCAAATTTTACAATAACATGCTTTTCAATATGTATTCAATAATCTTAGTTATTCTTATGATATTTATTTTTATTATATCATTAAGCAATATTTGATTCCAAATTGTGTTCACATAAATTCTTGTTAAATATACAATTTTAAATATTATCTGAATAATTATTGTATTTAGTCACAAAATATTTTTTCTCATAATTTTCCTCTTTAGATTTAGAAAAAAAAAATTAAGAAAAAATTCACACTATTTTCTGGTCTTAATTTTTATTAAAGTATATATTTGCTATCAAATATTAGAGAAATTTTAAAATAAAATTTTTCATTATATTAAGTCTCCAAAAATGCATTATTCAAATAGAAAAATAAAATTAAAACCAACAGGCAGAAAAAATTTTGTAGCAACCACTGTAATGTAATGGGAATGCAGCCAGTCAATACCAAGCCCTGGAAGTGCAGATCATTGTCCTGACTCTGCAATTCATCAGTTTTTTTTTTTTTTATAATAGGTCAGTTATCTATACTAAAAGTGATTAAAAAAATTACCTGTTATAAAAACAATAACAATTTTTCTGCATATAAACTGCATGTTATAAATATGTTCAGGGAAAATACTGAAATGTTTTATTATTATAATTTGTTTAGAAAAGAAATTATTTTTGTAAATATCAAATGCATTTTAAAATACCATATATTATAAACTGAAATTGTTTAGCAAAAATTACATATAAATCTTGTTAATATTCTTATATTTGAATATTTTTATAAATACATTATTAAAAATTCACATAATCTATCCTTTTCATATTGCAGAGTATCAAAAATAGAATAAAAAAGGGGGATATTAAGAGTGATATAATAATACTTTAATAAATATATGCACAAAATTATTTTTAAGTCTGTGAATGTTTTTAATTGTTATATATAATGAATAATATCTATAACTACTAATTCTACCTAGTCCTGTAATGCTTGTTATAATCAAATTTTAATATATTTATTTGAATTTCTAGCAAACCATAATGCTTTAGAAACATAGGAGGAGATATAATTAATGGATTCAAAGGTGTATTTATGAATTATTATTACATGATCTCTGTTGATTAAATGTATAATCCAGCAATTCTTTAAAATTGAGAATGCCAGAAAATTGGTGCTCAGTCTGTATAAAATTTTAGTTCATAAACTGTAATTTGTTCTTTTTTGTAAACACTACAGAAAAAAATTAAAAATAAGTTTTTTTTTTCTTTTTAACTTTGATTCTTAGCCAGTATTTGTCATTATGTTAAAAGAAAAAGATTATGAAACAATATTTTAAAAATATATTTGAGATCAGATTTTTCTACTCAAAATAATCTTTAATGAATTTTTTAATATTTGTTTTATTTAGGGGTATTTTCATCCTGTTCAAAGAGATTATAAGGAACCATTATTTAAAAAATCCATTTACCAAATAGAAATTTCAAAATACAGTCAAAAACAAGATTATTTATTTGAATTAGGTTCAGAAATTTTTGATAAAAATATTTTTTTAAATCTTACAGGTAAGTTTATTTGGCCAAATTTTTATTTTATTTTTCTATTACAATAATAATAATTTTAATACTAGGTGATGATGCTCAATATTTTGATATTGATTATTCTGTGAATGAAAGAATATGGATTATTCTCAGTGAATCTCTTCCTCCAGAAAGAGAAAATTTTATTGTTATTGTTGAAGCTATTAAAGAAGTAAATAGAATGGTTTTGGAGAGGGATTCTGCAAAGGTAAAAATATCTAAATATTTTCATTTAAAGCATTAACTCTTTCATGATTATATGATCAAGTATAGATATACCTTGCTTTACAGTCCTTCACTAATACTCTGCTTTTCTATTAAATTTCATGTCTTTATTTTCTATCTCAAAATTAAAATTATCTGCAAAATAATACTTAGAATAAGTATATAAATATAAATTAACACATTGATAAACTGAACCCAGAGCAGTCCTGAAAAAACTGATGCTGTGAGACAAGGAATCAAACCTAGATCCTCCAAGTAATTTCTTTAAAATACACTCATCTGGCCAAGTTTTTTAGGTCTAGCATAATTGTGCACCTAATAAATAATAGTGTAAATATACTTTTAGGCTTTTATATACATTAGCCAATGAAAAAGAGCTTAATTTGCTTTACAACAGTGGACTGGAATATAACTATCACAATAACAAAGTATCCCTGTATAATATAATTAAGAATACAAGAAAACTTGTATTCTCAGTTGTACTATATTTAATCAATATTATTATGACAAAGTTATATTTCATTTGAATTTTAAATTAATTTAAATTAATTTCATTTGAATTTTAAATTAATTTAAATCTTTTATTTTATATTTAAACAAAAATAAAAAATACCAAATAATTCATTTTAGTTAATTTTTGGAGTCGTTGAAGGACACTGTCAACTGAAAATTTTTGAGAAAAATATTTATATCATTCATAAAAATCCTGAATGGAAGGTTGGAGATATTATTTATACTCTTAAATCAAATATACCATATACACAATTTTATATTCAAGGTAAATAATTTTTTTTTACAGATACAGCCTCTTAACTGTATTTTTTTTATATCATCTTTCAAAGTAAGATGATAAATTAAATATAAAATTTAGAAAAATGAATAAAATATTTTAAAGTTTGCATTTTAAAAGTTTTATATTGATAAATTCTTGATAAGTTATCTTTGAATATTATTATTATTATTAAAAAATTTTTAATTTTATATTGTTAATATATCAACAAGTCAGTTATTAAATTATGTGAACTTAACATATATTTTAATAAATTTCTTTAATTTAAATTTAAAAACAATTTAAAATTAAACATTCTATAATGTTAATACAGATTGTTCCTCAATTTATGAATATTAATATTTTCAAACTTTAGGAAATTTTAAATAGTTTTCAAGAATTTTAAACATTTCTTCAAGATAACAGAATGATCTAGCAAAAAATATAATGTAAATTACACAGTTATTTAACATATTATGGTAGCATTTTAAGATAGTTGAGATTATATAAAAAAAAATCCTCTTTCTATAATTGGAACTTTTTATTCAAAACTATGAAATAAGAAACTTTTAATTGGTTCAGTAATGAAATAGATTACAAAATATAGTATATAAAGTGGTTTCAGTATTTTTGGGAGTGACATACCAACAGTATCTGAGTTACAAACAACCCAAGTTAAAAACGAAACTTAAATACAATTTAAATTTCTAACTTGAGATCTGTTTTTTTTAATAGAATTTCTTATGATAGGTGGTACACAAAATGAGCTTATTAATTAAATAGTGTTTCCCAAAGCTATTGTAATACTGTAAGTTAAGTACCTGAAGAATGCCTAAATAAACTGTTTCAGTTATAGTCATTTTCCATCTCTTTTGTTTAGTTAAAAAAAAAAAACGAGAAAGAGATAGAATTACATCAGCAGTTCTGCTGGTCCTGTCATTTAGATGTGTTTAAAGATTTAAAATATTTCCATTTGATTGTCACTTTCCACAAACTAACATGTTAGCACTTATCAGTTCTTAAATGATGTCAATACTATAGTATGGATCTGACAGACGATTAGAACAACAAGCGTTAGCCTACCGTGGTTGTGTGATCAGATGCATGAATAAGAACAGCAAAGTAAGAATTGTTCCGGCACAAACAGAGACAGTTACGGTTTACTGAAAACCTAGGATCTTTATTGAGAGAGAGAGTATAATAGTGTGCTTCCGATAATGGAGGAGAAATTACAATTTGAAGTCCAATCTCTTTCGTAGAACATTATCATTGTGTAATGATAGAAGTCACAAACACAGTCTTTAATCCATTATTAACCACTTACGGCAGCACAGTTTTTAGTTCTATTTCACACACTGTTGGGATGAAATATCTGGAGAGCTTTTCCTTTTCTTCAATGCATTAGCTTCTCCTTGGTTTTGGATCTGAAGTCAGCTATCCAAATGTTGGCCTTAGCTCGACTTCGTTGCGGACGGGCTTTAGGAAAATGCACAGGCAACCAAAGGTTTCTCTTCTCTCTGGATGGGTAGCCGCTGGCTTCTTAGGTGAGACTTGTGTTTCTCTTCTCGGCTTCTGGCATACCACACCTGAAGAGTGGTGATTACCTGTTATATTGCTTGTTCTTTTCCTCCACTTCTTTCTTTGTTTAAAATAAGAACCACGTGTTTTTTCTTCTTTCCATCCTTCTCTTTTGTTATATCTTTTATTACTACATTTTTCACTATTAGCATGCTGATTGACCCTGTCGGTCCTCACAATTTTTGTTTATTTTTCATGTCTTTTCACTTTATTGCCTTATATTCTTCTCCTTTCTATACCACCTGTATGCCATTTAATCCCCTTTCTAGCTTTCAGCTCCTATTTGTTTTTCTATTTCGTTCAGAAAAAAATGGAGAACTTTGGCACAGTTAAAACAAATATAAATTGGATCAGTGTGAATATGTATGGAGTAATATTCCCCAGGTGGTTTGATTTGCTTCTTAACATTCCTTGTTTCTTTAAAATTAGACCTACCAGGGTGGATTTCTATTTACAACCACAATTTATTTTTATTGTTTTATAAGTTTACATTTAATTTTATTATTTTATAAGTTTAGAAATTGAACCAGATTGCTCTGTTTAAATAATTTAACATGTGTATTCATTTTTCTGTACATTTAAATATATTTTTGCATTTTTATTTCATAGAGGTTTTCTGGGACCTCACAGTAGTACATGGGTATTATGCAAATAGTTCTAGTGTGCAAATTAAATTTTAAAATCATTTGTAAGCATTGAAGCATTTCACCATCTTCCATGTAAGAAATTTTAAGATTTTTTTTATTTCTTCTGCTGAAAATACTTACATAATATTTGAATGCTCCATGTTGTGTAATATATATTATTTTTGGACCAATTAGAAGATTTTTTATTTCTGAGATTTGAATATAAATTTTGATTATATTTTAAGGATTTTTTATAGAAATTTCATTTTGAAATACTATAGTAATATATTAAATAATTGGTTTTATATTACCAGGGCATATAAAAGGGGGGCAAGAACTGTGGCTGCCTCTGGCCTCATGATTTTAGAGGCGTTTTACCACTGTATATTTGTCAGTTTTATCATTTTAAATGTAAGTAAGCTTCTATGAAATAAATAAATGTTATAATTGAATAAATAATAAATATCACTGTTTTTATTTTCTTGTCCACAGTTTTATTTTAAATGTTGAAGGACCTCAAAAATATTTGTTGTTCCAGGCCTCACATTTTCTTTGAAAAGTTCTGTTTATTACATTTTTTGCTGGACCATTTTAATATCATGATATTTAAAATTCTTATATACTTTTTGAGATTTTCTAAAATTTTAAAATAAACTGACATAATTCATATTTATAAAACTTTATAACTCAAATGTTTATAACTTAGGAACACCTTACTTAAATATGTATTATTTTGATTTAATATTGGTCTCTTCGTTTTGACTAAACTAAATTTAAAAATACATTTTAGATGAAAATAAATTCTTTGCTATCAATATTACAACTGGTGATATTTTCTTAAAAACTGAACTTGATAAATGTGAAAAGTATGAGCTAATGGTATTTGGATATGCTGAAGATCCAAGAAATGGCACAACTCCTCCTAGAAATGACACAACCCAAGTAAGCTGTTTTGAAATATTATTTTAATAAGATTTTATTATTTTAGATTACCAAAAAATTCTAACTGAATTTTTTTAAAATTTAGATATAGCAAATTAATTGATTTTTGACATTTAATACAAAAATTTGTTTTTCAAATACTATTTAAGCTCAAAAATAAGACAGTTTTCTCCTCATATATGGGATATATAATATTAAATTAATTATATAACATATTTTTGATTGTAATGTTGATGATATTTGAAGATAAGTTATTTTTTACTTAGCAAAAATATATTTGATTTTGAAAATGATAAAATATTTAAATGATTAAAATGATCATTGAGAAAAATTCTTATAATTTCTCCATTTGAAGATATGAGGTATAAGTCAAAAGCAAGAAATATGTAATGTCTATTATAAAATTATGATTATGTGTTGAATTTACATCATATTATTGTAGCTATTATAATTCAGTAGACTCCCAGTTATCCAGATTGCAGATTAATCAGAGTTCAATATGCAACATGGAAGTGATATTTAATTTTAGATACAATATCTGTAAGATTTTTAAATTCTTTAAATTCATTTTTTTATTATCTTAGGTAATTGGTGATCAATACTAGAATCAAATTAGAATTACAAATATTGAAATAATTTCTTGCTATAAAATATTTCCCCACAAATTCAAATACAGCATATAGTGACCAATAAAATATGGAATTATAAAGTGCTTTTGGGATATCAATCCATCTTCAGTTTCACTGCACAATAAATGATTAAATATAATTATACTACAAATAATTATTGATTTACCAAGGATTTGGTTTTAAACATCATCATCCTATGTTAAAATGGTCAGAAGTCAAAAATGTCCAAAATTTATGGATTTCTCACTTTTAATGTTTACTAAGACATTGTACATTATCTTAAACATAAAGAACACAAAACTATAAAAATGAGATACAAAAAGAGGATGCTTTCCATATCTTATCATTGGGTCAAGGACTCAAACTCGTTAAATTGCATTGACCAATCAAAGAATTAATGGATTGCCATTATAACTGTGAATAGTTGTAAGTTGAGAACTACCTGTATACTAAAATTACACTATATTATATACAACTTAGAAAATTATAAGATATTTATATAAAGACAAATATGACTTCTGTAATTGTATAATGTGGAGTGCTAGGCATTCTGACTGTATTGTCTATTATATAGCATTCATGCAGTAATATCTCTCCTCTAGTGTCACTTGAGGAAGGTCCACCCATCATGTATTACTAACTATCCTTGTGCCAAGCTTTATTAAGTATTTCTGCATCTTTTTTTATTTATTATGAAGTTATTTAGATTTTTTTAAAAGATGGGCCATTTTTCTTCAACAAAACTTGAATCTGTGAGTCAAACATGAAATATAATGCTTATATTCTTCTATTTTATATCAATATCTTTACATAATGTAAATTTGGATAAGGGAGTGCTTTTCTACCATATTTGGCATTCTATGTGTGTTCTTTGATATCTTATAACTGTTGTCTAGTGATCACTATATAACATTGAATATTATCAGTTACTTTATGGATGAGTTTTTTTTTATAAACCAGCTCTGCATTTTGTTTTTATTTTTCTGTTTTGTATATATTGTAGTGTAATTTTAGTATAGTATAGTTATATTTAATCATTTATTGTGCAGCAAAATTAAAGATGGATTGTTGTCTTGAAAGCACTTTTTAAATTTCCTATTTTATTTCTCACTATAAGCTGTATAAAGTGTTTTGTTTATTGAATGCTAACTTTCTTTTGTTTCCTTTTCAGTTAATTTTTTCATGGTTGACTAATAGTATATAAATATTGATAATGCTAAATTGGTTATTCTCAACTGTTAAGTATTATATCTTCATTCTTTCATTCTTTTTTATATATTCTTTCTTAATTTTAAGATTATATTTTCTGCACATCCATGTGATTTTATTTGGTCTATCATTCATTCTATTAATAATTTCCTTTCTATAGTCATTTGGGTATTGCAATATTTTTCACTTCTTCTTAATAACATTCTAAATATACAGCAAGTTGTACAACCAAGGTTTCTCTGAATAGCTATTGATGAACATTTGTATGTATATTTCTTTACAGCAGACATTGTTGTGATGATAATTGTTCTTTATCTCAATCTTAATATCTAAATATGTTATTTTTTGTGTGTTTTCCCTTTTCATTTTTAATTTTAGGCCTAAGCTATCATCTGATAGCTTTTCTTCTAGGTTTAAATTCTAGATTACATTCTTTGATTACAATAATGTTGTCTATATAATGTTTTACCTCTTTACAAAGTTCATTTATTAACCTTTATAAAGACTTAAAACATTTAGTCTGTATTATCAGTTTTGCTAAAATACTTTATGCAGACTACTTATTGGTGCTTTCTTATTTTATAAGTAGTACTGAATGTAAAATACAATCTATGGGTAACAAGATGGTGACATTTCTAAAGACCTGTGACTTGTATCTTGTTATAGTAAAAAACCCAGGAGCATCTTGTATAGTTACATACAAGCTGGTTCAATTGTAATACTGGGATATAATATGAGTATGAAGAAAAATACAGAGTGAATAAATTCTATGATTGGTCACTACAATTAATAAAGGATTAAGTTCCTGAGTAATGATCTGATATAAAAAAAATCATATGTTTTGTATTTGTTCTTGCATTTTTGTGTTAAGTTTATTACAATAAAATAGAGCAGAATAATAAATATTGGTAATGAGCAGTCCATAAATTTTGTGCATTTTTGACTTGACTGCTCAGATTTATAACAGTGAGAATCAAACCAAACCCTATTGTCATAAATCAAGAACTATCTATATATACAATGTCAATTGCTTTGTTTGTATATTTGTCTTGAATAATATCCTAAAGGATAAAAGTTACAACTGCCAAAATTGGCATCTTAGCATGATTCCTTCCACATATCCAACTTGAGTAATTAGTCTATTCAATAATTTTTTAGAATAATTATTGCCAAAAAATTCATAGATATTAAAAATTTAGTTAATAGAATAATATTGTGTGTTAAATGCTCCAGCCTGGATAAGTTTCATGTTCTTGATGACATGCAGTGCCATCTATTGACTAAATTGTTAAATTTTGGGAATTTTTTGAATTATTCTTAATTTTTATAGAATATTCTAATAAAATTAAAGAATAGCTCAGATATTTAGATTAGACTATTAGAATTAAAAATTAATTAACTCTTAGAATTAAATTAGAATTATTCATTAAAGCTTTATTTGAAGGGATTGCTGTAATTATAAATACTGAAAGGGAAGAACAGAAAGACATGGAAACTTATAAATTCATGAATTTTCTAGAAATTATGAGAATTGTATTAAAAAACAAATGAAAACTGAAACTATGGACAAAACTAGCATATAAATGATCAACATTAAGTTTTTCATAATATATATATTTTCAAGTATGCCCAAGTAGTGCTGACATATCGAGAGGTGAGAACCAAAGGGTTCTATCTGACATTTAGAAAATTGTTCAGGAGAGCAATTTAAAATTTGAATTTGGATATAGGTTTAGGTAATGATGTTAGGAATTACAGAAACTTGTTAAAAAGAAGAATAGATGGTGACACAGCAAATGCATTAAATATTTATTTAATCTTTCAAATACAGAATTTTTACCAAGTAATAATATTAGTTAGATATGTACATAGAACCTTTTGGTTCTAAACATCCTTTAATATTACAGATCTACAGAGTTCTAAGTTTTGCATAAAATTGTTTTATAGGACTCTACATCAACAGTAGGCATCCATTTCATCATTGATTTGATATCTTTTACCTTTTCTTGACATATTTTGTTATTTTTTGAAGAAACTTTTGCTTCTGGCAGGTAAGTCTCCAAAATATTTGGATGCTGTGGCATTTTGTTCCTTGTGGTTCTTCCTTTTAATAAATTTTCTTTAGACCATGTCTGACTGCCATGGCTATTCTTAAAA
>WUQG02453019.1:0-12809 GCA_011317285.2 Androctonus mauritanicus | reverse complement strand
TATTGATCAAATCTGTCAGATTTTAATCTATAAAATGCAAAAAAATCGTAAAATCAATCAATATTAATTAATTAATTTAATTAATTAAACTGTGCAGGCGGCGAGCCGATTAGATTGGCAGCTGGCAGCCCGTAAGTTAAAATTGGTCTTAATATTTTATTTTAAATATATGATGGTGATAGAGCATTTTTAAGAAAGTGCAATTTGTAAATACATAATTTTTCTTCTTGATGATACTAAAAAAAATGTGGAATTTTGTTAAATTTATCTGGCCTATGTAGCAAAATTACTCTGGTCAATCTTCATCTCATTGCAAATGAGTTCATAAAACAAATTCTCAATATATTGAATCTGGTCTCTCTCTCTCTCTCTCTTTTGCTTTCTTTTTTTAAGACGTGTAATTAAATGAAACTTTTAAGTCACTTAAATATTATGGTTTATTAAAAGAATTCAATAGTTTGTTGATAAATCTGAATATGAAAATAATAATAATAATTAAATATTCTATTGTCATTAGGAAACTTAATATGGATTACAAATTATAGGAGCAGTTTATTTTATTAAAAATAAGTATGATTTAATTTTTCATGCATCTCATCATGAAATTTATCATTTATTGTTTGACTCTCAGCAAATTTGGAATTGGCCAGCTTTGAATTAAAATATCAGAATTTTTATATGCAAAAACAAACAAGCAAACTTTTATAATATTTGTTGAAACATGTTTATAATATAGTCCTCAACAGACATAGGATTTTGGTACTATTGTTTGTACAACTTTCCTTATTTGTTTTTATAGAAAGAATTCCTAAATTGAAATTGGAAAATCTGCATCTATATCTATTAATAAATAAAATTTTTAATAAAGTTTTGTACATTAATAAATACAGATAATATACAATATTGAAATTAATGATTATCAAATTTTTAGACCATCAAATATTAATATGAAACAGTTACAGTAATACAATTAAAGAATTAAATTCCATTAGTTAATCAAATAGATAACCAATAGATAGACAAGATTTATCATGTCTGTGCATGATAAATGTTGCTTGCTTGATATATTTTCCCATGCAGAAATATTTTTTTTCTCTCTCATATTTTTATTCAACAAAAAACATATTTAGACAATTGCAAGAATTAATGTAGATTAAATGTCATAAAACAGAAACTTTATAACAGTTAATCTTTTTAAAATAGTCAACTTTTAAAAATAAAATTTATTGAAGATAAAAGATTCTTTTTTTTAAAAAAAAGGTTAAAATATGTTTTCATGATAGATATTGTTGATTTATAGTTATCAGTACACTGATTATCTTGTATAAATGATCAAAAAAATAATCTAATGTATGCCAGATCAATGTGCTAAGTTCTACAGTATCTCATTATAAATGGGTATTGTTTAATATTCGCATTTTATTTAATATAGTTTGATTTTAAAAAATTAAGGAAGTGTAGTTGATGAAAAAATTTAAAATCATATATATTTTAAAATATAATTTCAAATTTAATATTTTTAATATAACAAATTTTGAAAGTGGGACATGCATCCTAAGTAGTAGTGTATATAATTGTTTCGTTCGATTAATATTTTCTTTGGTATTATTATGTTGCTAGTATGTCATTTATTATCTCTTTCATGCATAAAATAAGCAAAATTGGTACAGAATATTAAGAATTAATACGGAATTCTTAAGTTTATTGTGGCAATACTATAATAGGCGAGATCGTAGGTTCCAAGGCCACGTAATATGAGAACGAATCGTTAGCCATAAAATTGTGCTGGCGGCAACATCATTGTACCCGCATTGACGCCCTAGTAACACGATGCTAAGAGAGTTCACCATGATTATCATTTTATATAGTAAAAAGTCGATCATTGTATTAATTAATTTTTTGAAGTTTTGTATTGTAACTTATAAACAACTTAATGAACGACACTAATTATATATTAAAGAAAAATTTAATAAGAGTTCTGGTTTTCCTTCGACATACATAATACAAGTGTTGATTTTTTTTAATCACGAGTGGAAATTATCATAAATTATAATTTAATAATTTACACTTTATTTAATTTAAACATAACATCATTCAAAACTTTAAGAAAATCATTGGATTTTGTAGTTAAAATCGAACTAATTTTTTTTGTTTTTATATAAAATATTAATTTTATAAAAATTTAATGTACAATTTATGTAGCACGCTAATGACTCAATTTTAAAATGTACCCTATTTAAAATAATTACTCGATTATCATTTTTAATGAAAATTTTTCCTTAAAAATTGCCTTGATGATGATGATGTCGTTGGAAAAGAGTTTTTGTATTGAAATTATAATAAACTATAATGTAACAAAAACGAAAGTCAGATCTTTGAAACGATTTTTATTTATTCTTTTATATAAAAATCCATATTTTTTATAGATAAAATTGTAGGAGAATATATTTTTGATATTTCTATATTACGATTTTTCTGGTTTAGAGGCGTGGCAATGACTAAATCTCTCAATTAAGTATGGTACATCCTTATTAAGGAATCAATTTCTGTCGAAATTTAATTCGTTGTAACTTTTATTCTAAGATAAATATTATTAATCTGACACTATATTTGAAAAAGTATTCAATAGAACATAGGTCTCCAAAACTGAAACTTCAAATCTTATTAATAAAATAACCAAAAAGCTATATTTTTCTTTTCTGCAGATAACTCTACAGGTCACATTGCATTTAACCAATTTCTATGAAATTTGGGATATAGATATTATTTAAATTACTTGAAGTCCTATGAAAACTTCAGCATTGGTCAAAATAAAGGGAATGTAAAGATCTCTTTTCAATAAACACCTTTATGCATTGTTTAACCGCTTATTTGATTGAATATTGCATGTAGGTATTAATGTAATAGGTATATCGCAGCTTATTTAGTTTAAAAATTTTCTCTCTGGAAAAAAAAGGTGGTGTATAAAAAGAGAATGATTTTTCTTCTCTGCAAACTTCTCCACCAGTTACATCTGTTTTCGACCAAATTTGAAATATACATTTATATGTAACATAAGAAAACTATTTGAAATTTTCAGCCTAGTAGCATCAAAACGCAAGACATGGGGCATTTTTTCTTTGTCGTTTTATGTCGCTTTCTAGCCGAAGGTTACTAAGCGAGGAGACATTCCAGTACCAAGCAAGGGCCGCCCACTGCTGTAGTGGGGTGACCGTCAGGTGAAGGATGGGTTCAACGAGCCAATCCGGACTCCTGAAAAAAAAATCTGTAGACTGACAGGAATAAGGATTCCTTTCATCGTGAATTCTGCCAATGTCAACAACGCTCAACCAATTTCGATCAAATTTGGTATGCATTATAGATGTTTCTTATTCAACTCAATGTTCCTTAAAAATTTCGATTCAATCAAATTAAAAACGAACGATGATATTTAGTGATGTGTTAATATATTGCCATCAGAATATCTTACTTGGAGTAACGTATCGTCGAAAAAAATGAATGATATACAATCAAAAACATCTGATGTGTAAAAAATAAGCCAAATACAATACTAAGAAATTCTTATATTTGTTATAGAATTTAGATGCGACAGATTTTAAGAAAATAAGGTAATAATGTCAACCAGTTTGCTGCTTCAAAAGTTTAACAAATATCCTAATTTTTTAATATTATACTTTGCTTAATTTTTTTACATATTTTGATATTTCCGATTTGGATATATCGGTTTACAAGTTCAGTTTTTTTTTATACAGTATTATGAAATATTCTGTAGAATTTTTAGAATACTTTTAAAGATAACTTTTTATTTCTTATTTAGTATTATTGCGAAATTTTGAAGGTTGTCCTTTCAATTTATTAAATTTTTAAAGAAAGTCGCTGATTTTTGGGAAAAACATCCGTTTTCTCATTTTCTATGCAATAATAACTAAAATGGTTTTTAAGACTAACATAATTTTGAATATTCATATCAATATTTCTTGAACTGTGGGATGCCAATTTATGAAAAAAAATTTAGTAATTATTTTAAAAAGCTATTAATGTTTAAAAAAATTTTCTTTATATAAAATATTGGGAGATAGGAATATTGCAAAACTTGTCAATGATAATGCCGCCAGCAACGAAAGTCAGAGAGAGAGATTGCTTTAGGTTATGACAATATTAAATATGGGTTATTAGTGAATATGCGAGTTGATAAAAATGATTGAGAATTTTCCTTAGACCAGCCACTTTCGTTCGATTGTGTTAAGTAAATTTAGATCTTGTTTATGTAACCAAATAAATTTTGTCATGACGTTAAATTTCGATTCGTATTTCTTGCGCAATATGGTGTTATGAAAGCCAAAGTTTAGTTTGGTTGCTCATAATCAATTCTGTACTGCTATTGACATTTCTCGTTCAAATTTAGTTACCGTCTTTGATCAATAAATGCTGAAATTAACGCATATAATAACATTTTGATAATCAAAATCATATCATGCGTTTAAAAACTTAAGTAATTATAAAAATTTTAAGGTTGTTTTTATATATATATAGTTGCGATGTTCATCGGAAATTATGGTAACTATTATTGATGATTTATTTTTTGTTTTAATGACGAAAGTTATTAAAATCGAATGACGAAATAAACTTTGCGTAATAAAATTATTAAAAATCATTTATTATTTAAAGTATGCTAGTATTTTATAAAATTTTTTCGTTCAATTATTATAAACTTTATGAAGTTTTTTAAGTATCAAATTTTTTATATTTTTTGCGTTTTGTATATTATGTAAAAAAAAAAAAATTTTTAAACATACCGAAATGTAAAATGTTTGTAATAGCAGTATTTTTAACTTCATAAACGAAATTTAATTGATTAAAAACTATATTATATATATATATATATATATAGTAAAATTTGTTAATTTATTTTGCTATTACAAGTGATGTTTATTGGGATAAAACAGCAAGGTTTATAAACATAAATCTGTTGCTGTATATTTGTTTTACATCGAACTGTACCACGTTCCTTTTTTTGGGGTGTGTCGGAATTGTCGGTATGAAAAGATGCGTCACATCCAAATTATGTGGGTTCGAGTTTAAATCAAACGACGTATAAACATTACCGGAAGTGATTATTAATCAAGTTGGCGAAATGCTTATAATGCAGCTATGTTAATTGAGAGAATAATATAAGGGGAAACACCGGCTTTCATGAATACTGTCTGAAACTGTTGATGAAGTAGGAGGTACTTCACTCAAACGTCAATGCCTGCTGATATTAAGCTTTTATTTGTCGATTTTGTTCAATACGTAAAGACCAAATATTAATTCAGCTGTGAATTGCATTATAACGAGATTCTAGAAGGACCGTATTAGAGTTTGAATTTGTGATAGTAAATATTGTCGCTTTTATGCATTAATGAGTCTGCTTTAAATTAACGATATCCACATTTTTATAAAGAAATATTTTTCTAACATTGTCTGTAGCATATAATTCTCGGTTTGTTTATTTTTAGATATACAATGATTTATGTGTATATATTATTTTTTTTTTTTCTATCATAATTTATACAATAGCTTAGTATAAATATTGTAAGTCGTTTTCTTCCTTAGCAAACGGTCATGTTTCTTTGTTTTCTTTTTATAATTTATCTGCCATTTCCTTTCCTAACCAGAACACAGCGGTAATGTTTTTCCACCTGTTTGCTGCACAATGTTAGCCATTGTATTGGGAAAAAATGTTTGAATAATAATAGATAAACTAATTTGATTGTGTAGGGAAATGACACCATTTTAATCCAACTCATAAACAATCTAGGCAATCGATTTTTTTTTCTTCTTAATTAAATTTTAATTATTATCAGTTCGTAATCGATAAAACAAGTTTAGGGGGAAAATTATTTATTTGTCGCACAATAAGTTTTATTATTCGATTTTGATTGATCAGCATCTCTCGTGTTGCTGACATAAGCTTGGCCTATTTTTATGAATAAATCGAAATAATTTCGTTGGCTATTTTATTTCTGCAATTTTTCATATCTAAAGAAGGTAACGAATTTTGAATGTTAAGATGATACACACTGCGAATTTCTAGAGATGTTTTAAATCGTAAACGTGTACTTTTCTATGGATCATTGGTATTTTTCAGTTTCTATAAGTTAAACTTCGTCAGATGAATTAGTATGGCAGTTCATATATTATTCCTAAGATAATTTGTATTTTGTTCTAATAAAATTTTGTTCTATTTTCATGTTCTTTCAGTCTTACTTGTCTAAACGCTTTTTCAAAAATTACCATAGAAAATTTTTAAAATAATAATAATGCATCTACTATATTTGACAAATTCTGAATAGAGATCACTTGGCATTACAATTTTAAATTCATTTTAGCAGATTTGTAAATAACAGTTTTTGTGTTGAATAGCGCTAGCGGTTTTCCAATCAGTTTCTGTGGATCCCAGTTCATGGATAATTCATATTTCTAACAATTACAAATTATTTATCTCTAATATTCTATTAACAACATATTTTAATAAACAAATCATCAATAAAACATTTTTTTGCGTTTCCTAGAGAGAAATTTATAATAAAATTCTCGTTTTAATTTACTGTATTTTATTTTCAAAAATGCATACGGTGTTATCATTTTAGAATGATTTTTCTCGTAAAAATTTCCTTCAGAATTCTAAAATTATTTATCATTTTAAAACTTATAACTATATTAACTTCTTAATGTAATTATTATAATTAGGAATTTATGATAAATATTCTTTGGTTGTATGGTTATATTTATACTATATTCTTTGATTGTAACCACTTAAAGAACATTATTGCATACAAGAGAACTTTTAGCCATTTCAATTTCGTATTAAAATTATCTTCATATACAGAAATAAAAATTTAAGTAAAGCTTTTTACCAGTGATAAGTAGCATTGTAGCCATCTTTTTATATTAAAAAAATCCCTCCAAATGAGTATAATGTCTATTATGTTTATGGCAAATGGTTTCAAATACAATATATAGAATTTTTAAATTTTCGAATGACGTCATTTTTTAATAGTAACATGTCTGCTTAAAATAAGTACTTCCAGTTTGTAGCTTAGACTAAAAAAAAAAAGACGAACAAAAATTTGAATTTTTTTTTGCTGGATGGCTTGACTGTCATCCAGATGGAAAAAACTAATACAATGTTAGACATATTTTTGCAACAGTGGTCGTAAGTCTTTTCCAATAAGGATAATCCATTCATTTGCAAAAAATAATTTGAGCTATCAGCATATATTTCGGCCTGCCATCATTCTTGATTCAGTCGGTTAACATTTTGTAACGAGACCAGTTGACACGCCTAGAATTAACTGCTTGCAGAATAAGGAATGATCATTTTTTAAAATCTAATGCTCTCCGATGTTTGATTCTCAAGCTGATTTTTCAGCGAACCATATTAGGGATTCTCATTTCTTAGAATTAAAGAAAAGTTTATTCTGCTCTCAAGCGATATTTCATTACCAATCTTTTTACTCCAGTCGATAATTATCATTTTATATTCGTTTTATTGTGAATATATAGCTTTTTTTAAAAAGCTAATTTCATAAAAAAAAATGGCTATAAAGTCTGTATTAACAAAAACCATGCTACTCATTATTAAATCCAGTGCGTATGACTGATGGACTCTAGACTCTGGTAGCTATTGAATTTCATCATAGTATATTCTGGTAATAGGTAAACTATAGCTGGTGAAGGCTGTTTTAGCAGGCCAGATAAAATAATTAATTTAAAAACCGTCTTTTAAATGGATTCTGAATTGAAGTTATATATTATTTTTTTATTTTTAAATTGCCCAGAGAAATAACGAACGTTTCGGAATTTAAAAAATAGCAGCAAGTGCAAACTTAATAAATACAATTGAAAACATTATTATGTTATTTCGTCTGGTCTGTGATTCAAAAAAGCTTCTCCATCACTTTTTATCCATTGTTCTTCAATTGTATATTAAAGGAACTATGGCGGAGGAGGTTCGTTCTCTAACGAAGTCATAATTTTTCTTTTTTTTTTTAAATGTCAAATTTATATAATTAATAAAATTCTTTTTATTCATTCTTCCTTTTTTAAATATGTAAATATAGTAGTATAAAGAATAAAATATGAAGTCATTCTAAGAATTTTATTTATACATAAATGGTCCTGCTGAAGAATGTTTTTACTGTAGCTTTTTTCAACGCGCACAAAAAAAAATCGATGAAAAAAAAAACGAATAAATATTCCTTTTCTTTTATTATTTTTCTAAATGAACAATCATACTTATACGATTAAATAATATTTTTTTATATTTTAAATATAATTTGTATACGTTATTTAGGATCATGTGACTATTTGTATATTTTGTAAATAATCACATATTTTTTCCATCAAAGATCGATGAAGGGCCGTATATGTAGGCAGTAAGAAAGCAAAGGAGAGGGCAGCACCAAGCAAAAATAATCTTTTAGTTTCTCCCAAAAGATCCTTGATTTCTCCAGATGCATGCAATTGTAAATCATTCTATCAAAAGATAATGACGGTAATGACATAACATAATATCCTTGCGCTTCATTTTTCTCCCATTCATACGAGATAAGCTTTATAACTTCCTAATATATCTTATTTAACCTAGTTTTCTAAAATTAAAGAGGAAAGTGAACTTAAAAATTACCGAACTGTGTCCATTATTAACTTTTGAGTCAATTGATGGATTTTTTTTATTATTCAGTGGGCTAGCCATATCATTTAAATCGACCTCAATATAATATTTTCGAATACTGTACTTTCAATCATTCAAAAATGATAGATTAATTTTTTCCGAAACTGCTCGTTAACGTGAATATTATTTACAGATGACAAATGCAATCAAAAATAGTAAAATTTGTTATCCTTTTTACTCTTTCTGTTCTCTTTAATGGTTCCTCTTATGTTAATTTTTTTTAGTGTGCACAAAACAATTATTTATAGAATCAGTTATTTAAAAATAATAAGACATGAAACGACTTTTAGCAGATAAAAATGAAATAAATTGGAAACGTTTTCAGTGCATTTTAAAACAATTTTCACCCATTACAGTCAATTTTGAAGAAACAAACTACTGCATAAATGTCATGCGAAGTTGTGCTTTAACTCGTTTCTAGAAGTGAGATCGCTTTCCGTTCATGCGTGTTGTGTGTTTCAACTGCGACTGCATTCTCTATTTGCGCATTAGAAAATTTAGAACACTATAAAAATCATTTGGCACGTAGCCAAAATCGTATATCGTATCCATTATCGGGACAAAGATGATGTCATCGAAAGCCTGAAAATCAATTTTAAAAACGAAAATGGAACTAATAAATAAACTGGAATCTTAAACGATATATATTGTTGCCCGGAAATGACCATAATACTTGCTAGCTGATGTAACATCACATGGCATTCATAAATTGTTTTATAAGTTTTAATTGAAAATGATCTTATAGTTAGAACGGACAAAAAATTTTTATAATTAATTAACTGAACTTTTATTTGTTAATATTTTTTTATAATTGTAGTAGAAATTATACTTTGTTATTTATATGGAATTAGAAATTAAATTAACAAACGATTGTTCTTATTTGAATGTATGGCATTGCCTTATTATTATTATGTTTAATTGCCTTAAGCTTAAATTAAAAATATATAAAATTAAATATGAAACAGTTTAGGTTTCTTTTCTAATAATTTTTTCTTTGGAAACAAGATTTCATTGTGAAATTTGTTACTAGTGTTAACTATTTTCACAAGGATGCTCTTTAATTAATTAATGTGCATATATATATATTGTGTGTGTATGTGTAAGAAAATATGAAATCACTATATAATAAATCATCAGTCCGTCATCAGTGCCAATATCTAGGCTTAGATATTGGCACTAATGAGGGACAAAAAAACTAGTCCGAAAATGTTATGCCAAAGTAAAGACCAAATATGTACTTGTTATATAGAGCTTGATTTATTATATAGTGTTAATAAAAGTAAGAGAATGAAATGTTTTCTGAATATGAAATCTTTCTAGGAACTTCATATATATCAGAGATGCACAGACTTGTTAAGACCAAAGGCTGCATAGATTCATTGTAACTTATAGGAAGACCACCAAAAAAATCACGAAAGTTATATATCATATTATGTTGATTAATTACATGTTGCAAAGAAACATAATCAAAAAGAAACAAAGAATTTTTAATTGGATGCATGGTATTGCATTGATTTAACAATTTTTTATATTAGATTCGACATTTGTAATAGCCAAATGCAAAATTGATTCTAAATTTTCATTAGTTAAGTGGCAGTGCTACCTGGTGAACATGTACAATTTTTTAAAATTATCTATTTCTCACAAACAAATACAATAAAAATAAAAAAATGTTTATTATTAAAAATATGATTATTATTTTTTCCTTATTTTTTATAAACATTATCATCAAAACATTTTAAAAATAATTACACATCAGAAAAATATTATTTGAAAATGCATTGTTCAAAACTATAAATATTATATCATTGATTATATGACTTTTTAAAAAAGCACATGGTAAGGTAGGCCACCAGTAAATCAACAGAGGGTCAGATATAAATGATATTGCTGAGGATTGTTTTTTCTGTATGGTTTAATACCCACAAGAAAACAATGAAGTAATATTGCCCATCTTCAGCATTGCTTGTAGAACTATAGAACATTATTCAAAAATAGCAAATAGAAATCATTTTTAAAAATTCAAGCTACTAAAGGAAAATAATTAAAAATTACAAATATTAAACTAAATATGCTAAAAATAAAATCCAAAGAATATAATGAATTAATATTAATTATTTATGTTCTTTGGATTTTACTTTTTATTATTAATTGTGCCTAAAATATCACAGTTTAGCATTAATAATGTTGTATTTTGTATGAATAGTTTGTTGGATTTTCTCAAAAATGTTTACAGAAGGCCAGACTTTCCATCTGCAGTTTTATTGTTTTAAGGAGCTGGTCACTCTATTTGGTTCTCTGATTTAGTCAGAAGAGGAAGGATGAAGGGAAACTTTTTGTTTTGTATTTCAGTTGAAGCAGTTATATGGAATAGACAAAAAATGTTTTTGAATAAACAGTTTATCTTACTTATTTGGCTTGTAGTTTATCTTATTTAAAATTTTTATGGTATTACATTTGTATTGCAAACAATACTTTTTTATTTGTTCACATGATATCCTTCAAAAAAATTCAATTAGACTTTTTTAGTGGAAATAAACATAAATAATATCTTAAAAGATTTTTAGAAAAAATCTATTTATAAATTTTTAATTTATCCACTAGAGGGATGTGTACAAACAATTTCTCCATCAGAAATGAGTGAATCATCGTTCTGTTAGATGAGTTTTTATTTAACTTCCAAAAATCTAGTCAATATGATGTCAATACAATAAAATTTGAAAAGATAAATACAAAAAACTTAAATGTCACTAGGAAATTTTTTTAAATCAATTTTTTTACAAATATCATCCTATCCTAAAATTTCTCATCTAGTTTTAATATACAAGATATCATTAATATTCATCATATCTCAACTCATGAAGGAGTTATGTTTTGATAACCCATTGTAAATCAAAAATGACCTGTAATATTGATAATTTTAATAGTAGTAATAATAGACAATAGAATTCTGAAAGAATTTAATTCAGAAGATGATATAATTATCTGGATTTGATTCTGGATCCTCAAGGTTATAAAATAATCCAGAATTGAAGGATTCCTAAGGTGGTAAGTGATTCTTTATTAAATTTTTAATAAAACAAAATATTTCTAGCCAATATATTATGAAAATGGCCAAATTTGAATATCATAAAGACCATTGTAAGATCTGAATATTGTAAATCAAATGATTGTAAATTGAGAATTATTTGTAATATTGTATAATGGATACAAAATTTTATTTAAATATTTTTAATTGTTAAGAATATTTCATTTCTAAAATTAATAAATTTCTCTGTTACGCAACATTTTTTTTTTTATTTGCATAATTTTTTGATTGATTACAAATGAATAAGTTGTTAATGGAATGATACTATTGGTAAGTGAACTTGTTTGAACAAATAAACACAATGATGATGATGATAAGATTGGACTGAATAGAACTCCAAAAATCAAACAATTTCTATACTTCAATGAATAGTACTGTATAGAATACAAAACTTAACAGCTTCAATTCATAGGAGTACATTGATCAGTATATACTGCATGTATTATCAATTGTAAAAATATTAATTAAAGAAGTTAATTAATGAGTATTAAAGTAAAAAGATAATTAATGTTATATACTTACTTTAATGTAAAAATATTGTTGTATACTTATTTTTGTTTTCAGTATCACAGCATCTTAATCTAGAATTTCTTATGTGTAACCTTGTGTTAGGTATCTCTGTGGAATTTTATTTTCTAAAATAAAGTACATCATGGTTCCAAAATGCTCCATTCATGGAAAGAACAGATTTCATACTATATTTTTCCCCCCTATTTGCTATATTTAGATCCCAGATTATCTGACCAGTTATTATTGTACAATATTATTTTATTATCTATTTTTTGTCAGTGTTGTTATATTATTTGTATTATTTTAATTTTAGTTGTAATACAGTACTGTATTTTTGCTATTTAGACAGTACAGGTAGCCCTCGGTTTATGCCGCAGTTCCGTTCCTCCAAAAGCTGGTGCAAATTGAATCGGCATAAAATGAACTCATATTTACAGTGAGGTATAGGGTTAGGTTCTACATAAGTGAAAAATAAGCAAATAATTTTGCTTA
>WUQG02453008.1:0-12809 GCA_011317285.2 Androctonus mauritanicus | reverse complement strand
TTTAATCTTTGTTCAGCTCTTTAAGCAGGAAATAACTCTTCTCTTATTTGAAAAACAAAACTTTATTAACTAATTAATTAATTAATAGTTAATTAGTTAATAAAGTTTTGTTTTTCAAATAAGAGAAGAGTTATTTCCTGCTTAAAGAGCTGAACAAAGACTAAACTTATTTAAAAACATATAAATAACTGAAAAATGTGGTATTTTTGGGGGTCCAGAACAGATTAATAGCATTTCAATTCATTTCAATGGGGAAAACTGATTTGACATATGAGTAATTCGAGTTACGGGCTCTGTTATGGAACGAATTAAACTCTTAAGTCGAGGTACCACTGTATAATAGAAAATTTATGATAGAAAATGCAAATAAAATAAAATTTTATATAAAAATGCATTTTTTGTTGGATCATATAAGTTTTTATATATAAACTTCAATTTTAATTTATAACTGATAATTCTAAATGATTTTTTATGACAATTCTACCTACCACACACAATCCAATATATAAATTTAAATCTAAGTGCTGTTTTAAAAGAGAAACAATTTTTTAATTTGGAATACTAACAACAAATATAGAAAGTAATATTTTTGGCTTTTAAAAAGTCAAGAATGCAAATCAATACTTTCATATTTTTTTCTACCAACACAGTGTTTAAATTTGATATTTACAACTGCTGTGAAAATATCATTTTCCTGGATGATTATCATCTATAAATATAATAATATAAAATTCCTATTGTTTAATAAATATCAAAATAAGATATAGTAGAATAAAAATTGATTGTATGAGAAGAGATCATATAATCAATTTAAATTTATATTAGTGATCCAGATCTAGCTCAACAATTTCCATTCTCTATAATCTAGCTGACCATCACAAGGATAGGCAATTTGTGGTAGCACCTGGAATGTCACTACTCTACTTAGTAATTAGTGAATGATTGAAAAGTGGCATTAAAAAAAATTAATCATGGACTAATACCTATGAATTCTAAATTGTCTTCTATTAAAAAATAATTCCCTTTACCTGTAAAGCATGATAATTGCTATGTAACATTTTATAGTTAAAGTTTGCAATTAAATCATGCTTTTGTTTCATTTCATTCCATTATGAACAGTACAGTAATGTTTAAATGAAAAAATTATCAAATGTTATCCATTCTAGTATCAGAAAGCACTCTAGGAATGAACTCCAACTTATAACCCTAGGCCTACAGGATTTTTGTTTCACTTATCATAATTTTAGTTAAAATTGTAATTTTCAAAAATATAAGTGATACATTAAACAAGAATTGATAATATTCTTTTCTTGAATATGATCGGAATAAGAAATATTTTAATATCAACTGATAAATTCTGTATGTAATGTCAAAAAAGTTATTCCTATAATAGTATAAAATTTAACATTATTGGAAGAAAACATTTCTGATTTATTTCCTATCATTAAATACAGAAAATTATGATTAGATAAGAAATCAATTTTCTCATTTAATCTCTTATGTGCCATTGATGAGATTTGCTGTGCATGACAGGGATAAACAATAAAATGTTATAACTGCAATTTTGCAAGTCCTAATCCATTTACTGCAGTTATCTTCAGAGTTTTTGAAAAAGAACCATAATGAGTTTCTGATGGTGGTTCTTAAATGTTTTCTAGCTGAAATTTCTTACTTTAAATAGTTTTATGAAAATAATTGAGTATTTCTTGGAAAATTCACCATTTTTTTTCCTTCTTTTTCTATATTCTAGATTATTGTTTATATGTTGTTCCAATTATATGTTGAAATAAAGTTAATCACTCAAATTTTTACAAAAATCAATTTTTTATAATATAAACTATAAAACTGAAATAAAAAAATATTATAGCTAATACCAAAAGTTTGCTTAATTCTATTAAAATAGGCAACATTTATTATTAATCATTGATTTTTTTACTTCATTTTTATTGTATTTTTGTCAAAAAATGAGAAAATATTAATATAACCAATTTATGCTATTAAAAAGATATGGTATTTTTATTATTTTATTGCTGCAATCTTTTTCTGTGCTTTTCCTGCCAAGCCTATTACTTCCTGGAAACTGTGGTATTGGGAATGGAGTAAGAGTCAATCATTGGGGAGTCCAATAAAAGTAAAGCAAAGAATATTATAAGCTGTTTATGTATGACAAGAGACCATTTTTTTTTATTTGTTTACATTAGGTTTTTTGATGTAAATTTGAAAATTTATAAACTGTTAAATTAAAAGTTATTGAAATTAAAGAAAAAGAGTATATCAATAATATATAATTATATTTTGAAATAATTAAGCAATATATCTTAATATTTATTAATCAAAATTTGCATATTACAGTAGACTCGCATTTTTATGAACCTCCAATTTAAGAACTATACATTTTTATGAACTATTTAGTTGATTCTAAAAAGTCTCTAATGTTAATTACTACCATTTACAAACTTCACATTCTCATTTACAAACTTTTGATTTTCCGAAATTTTTTGGGTCGCACAAGTTCAAAATCAATAATTGGTTTTATAATATTTTTGAAAATAAGATCTAATTTTTTTTATTTATGGCTTGTTTTATTCAGAACAGCTGTCAGCTGCTATCCAAAGATAATTATTTCATTGGATGGCTAAACCTTTATATAAAAAAAAATTTTTTTTGTCAATCTCATATATAAAATGAAATATTCAGATTTAACTCTTGATGAAATCTAGATTTTCTTAAGCAAGAACACCCAGCTATATCTAAAAAAGCACTTAAACTTTTATTGTTTTCAATTTTGTATATTTGTGAAGTAGGATTTTTAACTTTAATGTCAGTTAATAAAATAATAATGAACAATGTTAATAAAAATTAAAAAACAAGGAAAATGTACAGATTTAAAATGAAAACTGAGAGCAACTGTCTCTTTTATTACACCCAATTTTAATGAAATTATTAAAAAACATCTAGTACAAATATTACAATAAAATTAATTTATATTGAACTAATTTTCATAGAATTATTATTATTATTATTATTATTATTATTGTATTCATTTGTTATTTATAATTATTATAACCATTATTGTTATTGGGTAAAATTTAGTTTATATCCTGAATGAACTTTTGATTAAAGAAATTATTTTATAATACAAGCAGTTCTTGAATTTATGAGTTAATTCAATCTTTAAAGTGAGCTCATAAAGTAAGAACTCATAAATCAAGATTTAATTTTCTCATAGATATGACTTAAATTCAGGAGTTATTTTCAATAATGTAATTTGACCACAGTAAAATTAAATAACAATTAAATCAATAATTTATGCTTATATAATGATTATTTAGCTAAAGAAATGAAAACATAGCCTTTAAAAATAAAAAAAAACTAATAATAAAGAAATTATTTGTCATATAAATGTTAAAGAATTTTTATTCTTCATTACTATTGACAAATAAAGTAGATGAGTTTTAATAGAAATGAATAACTTCCTTAGACATAATCTAGTACTGAAAATGATTTCATAATATGCCAGTAAAGCCAGAACATGTATTACTTCCATTTCTTGGCCTGCTATTTTGATTTTTCAAATTTTGTAATAGATGACAAAGTTTTGTTACAAACCCAGTCATATTATATTGTATAGGTACATATGTGATGTTAAATTTCTTTTTATGTATGTTTAATATCAACTTATTGCAATTAATGTTCATATTTTCAATTTTTTTTTATATTTTATATTTGAAAAAATTTACAAGCCTGGGAATTTGTTAAGAAGAAACTCTAAATCAAAAATTACCAGAATATTTTGTTTTTCTTTACAACATTAATTTTTTATTAAGCTATAGTTCAAGAATAATACTATAACTTCTTCAAATAACTTTTTTATTTTTAATTTCATAAATAAATATTGAAATTAAGATTGTATTGCCTTAGAAGTAGATTTTTGCTTTAAGTTTTCTACCAAAAAGTTTTATAATAAAAATGTGCTGCAACTTTAAAAAGATTGAGAGTTATAGGATAATGCAATTATTTTGACTATTATTATATATAGTATTATAAAGATAATTGAAAGAAATTATTCAAAAAAACATTACTTGTCTAAATTAAATTGTTTTTATACAATATATTTTAAAATTTTAAATTTATGATCTTATTAATTTTCAAGTTTATCAAGTAAGAAATAATTTAATTTCTCAGCATTTTGGCAGGAAACAAATCAATAAAAAACAACTTTTTTCTAAGAAGCGCTTTTGGTTTTATTATTCAATCCTCATCAGCTTCTAAAATTACAAAATAATTCTATAGAACGTCATGCACTTCGTAAGCATGCCTTCTTCTATACAGGTTACTTTTAAAATTCTTACCTGATGATCAAAGAGATCCAGAATTAATCAGAGACATATGCCACCTCATTACACATAGGTCATATTTTATGTATGGAAAGAAAACATACACACAAACTATAGGAGTGCCAATAGGGGGCCCGCTGGCAGGCAAAATAGCAGAATTAGTGGTCTGATGCAAAGAGAAAGACATTTTACTATATATTAAGAATAACAGTGTCATTTATAGAAGATATATAAACGACATTTTTATGATAATAGAAAAGCCTTATCACCACATTAATCTAGAAGAGAAACTTTCAGATAGCACATTAGGATTGAAGCTAATAAAACAAAAAGAAAATGAAGAAGAAATAGATTATTTAGATCTAAAAATTAGAATAGTTAATGGTGAATACAATCTAAGCATACACAGGAAGGACACATATGTACCTATCTTTATTAAAGCAGATTCGAAAGAATCCTGGCACTTTAAACTTGCTGCATTTAGAGCCTTGCTCCAAAGAACTCTCACCCAATGCACAACAACTAAAGACATAAATGAAGAAGTAAATTGGACTGAAGAACAAGCAGTGAACCACGGATATGACTGATGTTTAATCAGGAGACTGTGGAAAGAAATCTCTAAGAAAAAGAGACAAACAGAACAAATGAGGAAGGATAATAACAAAAAATGTTATATCTTGGAAATTAACCCAATAACAATGAAATACAAGAAGAAAATAGAAAAAATATCTGGTAATGAAATTGTGTTTAATAGGAGAAACACATTATTTAACTTATTAAGGAACGACAAGGATAAGTATAAGCATTTAAGTCTCCCAGGGGTATATGAAATATTAGCAACAGATAATAATTTGAAGGAAGATATTAAGTATATAGGATATGCAGGAAGGTCAGTAGATAAAAGAATCAAAGAACACAAGAAAGATATAGACAAGTCAGCAACAACAATGGTATTAGCACAAAGGGCAACAATTTCGGATATAACTGTAAAATGGGAAGATGTGAGGCTTCTAAATAAACAAGAGGATCCACAAAAAGGCAAAATTGTGGAAGCAATTAAAATTTTTAACAACAGAAACTCAGCGATAAAACCTGTTAATAAAATGAATCCGATGTATATTAGCGATGCATGGAAGTCATGCATAAAGAATATATAAATAGACAGAATAATTGCGCATATAACAGTAAAAAATTAGTTATATTTTATAATCGATATTATTTAATTTTAAAGTATATATGTTATATGATAAAAAATTTTATGTAAAAATTTAATTTTAAAAACATATTAATAGTTATAGTTGGTTACGAACTGAAAACTTGTGGCTCAACAAGTTTATAAGATTCGATAACGTTCAAGCTTATAATTTTCCACTCTGAACAGTAATTTAAGTAATTAGTAACTTGTGCTAGAATTAAGTTACTAATATATTAATAGTTATTATAACCGTTGCTATAGTTAACAATTGTAAAATTTAATACGATGTTCTATAGAATTATTTTGTAATTTTAGAAGCTGATGAGGGTTGAATAATAAAACTAAAAGTGCTTCTTCTGAAAAAAGTTGTTGTTTTTTATTGATTTGTTTCCTGCCAAAGTGCTGAAAAATTAAGTTAATTAAGTTATTGGCAGTGTATTAAGAATAACAGTTCAAGTAAGAAATAATTGAATCATATTTCTTAATAATCAAATTTAATTTAAAAAGTATTTCTCTATCTAGCAATATATTGTTTAATGCTACATGAATACATTTCTAGATTACATACATATTTTTTATTTTTGTTTACTAAATAAATTTTAGAAATTAATTTTTTTAAATTGTTCAGATTAAAATAATTTCTATTTCAAAATTATTTTAAGGCATTGTGTTTTACATATATTTTAATAAAGAAACTTACTTGTAGAGGATCAGTACAGGGAAGTTCTAATTTTTCCCACAACACTTGCCATTTCTGTGGTAAATGACCTAATTCAGTTTCTTGATTATGAATGGTCTAAAAATATAAACAAAAAATTTTTAATTTTTAATAATACTGAGTAACAATAACTCATTTAAATTTTTTTTAATTCATCATAAAATTGAGCAAAATTTTATTTTAAATAGTTAATTATTATAAATAAGATGCATATGTTTAATAATATTGTCATATTTCCTAATTCATAATTAATTGAAATTATAAAATCAATTAAGTTCATGATGATAATCTTCTAGCCATAAAAACTATTTATTATTATAAGTTGATTAATTCATAATTCATCAATTACATAGGGGATTAATCACATAATCCTTAAGTGAATATCACAGCACTTCTTGCAGTTTTATATCGAAATTAAAAATTTATTAGCTTAAATTACAGAGCGTAATTTAAGCTAATAATTTTTTAATTTTTAGTTTCGATATTAAGCTGCAAGAAGTGCTGTGATATTCACTTAAGGATTAATGGTTTATGCAGTATAATAGTGAAGTTAGTGATTAATCACATAATCCAAATATCCTAACAAGCACAAATTCTCCTAGTGGTTAAATTTTGTATTAACTGCCAATTAATAATTATTATTCTAATTTTATACTACGGTGCCACCATCTATCGGATTAATAATTAATTATTTAAATTTCGGATAAAGTGATGCCATCTATTATTTAATTTATATTTATTTATTAATTAAATGCCACCTTAGCCCAAATTTGAATAATTAATTATTAATCCAATAGAAGGTGGCACCATAGTATAAAACTACAATAATAATTATTAATTGGTAGTTAATACAAAATTTAACCACTAAGGGAGTTTGTGCCTGTCAGGATATTATAAGTTGATTTCTATTGTGAGATCCTGGAGACCCCCCCAGGTGGACTACCTTGTTTTGTAAAAAACATTATAAATTTTTGTTAAAATTCAAATATAAAATTTTGTAATTATTTTTGATGACAGAAATCGATAAAAATTATAGATAAAAATTTGTCTTTACTATCAGACAGGGAACTTCTCTTAGTTCTGGATTTGTAATCCATTGGAACGTTCCTTGTCAAAATGTAAAATAAATACAAGTTCTGTGAAAGAATAAAAGAATCAGATTAGTCGGAGAGAGTCAGAAAAGGAGAACTTGATAATTACGGAAGCAAAGAAAGAAATCATCATGTAGAAAATATGAAAATAGCATAATTCATCCCGACGGGGACAACTGATGTGCGTGACGGTAATGGTATAAGACAGAAGACGACAATGATCGATGATGAATACAGAACTGTAAGTGGACAAACTGTGTGAAATAATTTGAAGATTGACTAGTTTAACATTGGCAGAAACTCTCTCAGGTATGTGTGGGAATATCATGGCAGGCTCTTTCATTTCTCTCTTGATGTAATGGAATTGCTCTTATAGTATTAGTTGTTAAATCATATATATATATATCTCGCTTGATTGTCATGTATTAATATATTGTTGTTAACTGCTTCTTATATATACTCTTATGTTAAATAAATATATTTTATTTTAGTTAGCAATAAGTAATATTTGAATCACTCTTAAATCTTGGACTTCTAGCATCCTTTTTTATGTGCTGTATATATTTCATAGAATGGTCATCTGACATTTTCACATTGGTCATGTAACTGATAATATTAATATTGCTCCACAATCCTCACACTATTGTTGTTATATAAATAAATTTATATAATTCTTAATAATATTTTAATATTTGTGTAGAATTTATAGTTCATTTTACATCAGTATATAATTGAGTAATTTTTGTAAAACTTTTAAAACTTATATTTTAGGCTTATTTTTAAAAATTTACTTGTAAGAATGAAAGTAAAAATAAAGATAGCATTTATACAGTAGTTCTGGAAATACAATTTATTTATTTTATGTAATGTTTTCAGTTAATTATATAGCCATCTTCAGCAGCACGTTATTCCATAGAATTAAACCAATAACCGTAGTTAAGAATCAAAAATTCTTATGTTTAAAAATTCAAATTATAATCAGAATTCTTATTATTAGAATGAACAAGTTCATAGATAAAGTTTAAATTCATATAGGAAAATTTATAATAATAATATATAAATTAAAATTCATCATTAATTACTTTTAGAAGATAACAAAAGAATTACATAGAACTATAGGTTATTCTAAACAGAACATATCTGTGGCTTTGGTAGACTATCTGAGTGATTATTATTTACAACATTTCTATGTTGGTTCTTTTTAATATTTTAAATGATTCTTTCATTAAACTCTCTCTTAGTGTTTTGCAGGGGTTATTACTTTTGTTCCTTCCCAATCAATATCTAAATTATATTCATAAAAGCATTCAGCAAGTAGCATTCCACTTAAAATTTACAGAAAATAAATTACTTGTTTTTCCAAAACTGCTGTATAAGTGTTGTTTATTTTTGCTTTCAATCTTTGGAATATAAAGTGCTTTAGATAAGAACTATAAAATTATAAGGATATTTAAATAATTAAAATTACAGAACTTTATTTAAATAATATTCTTACTTCCAATAACTGAGTGAATATATCAGTCTGAGTATTTTGGATATTATCATAACACTTATGTATAACACAGCGGGAACTTTGATTAACATTGCCATCTGCAGCTTCAGCTTCTTCTTCCTTTTGCTTCTCCATAGCTATTATTTCAACATCATATAAAGGACCATGAGCTAAATTTTCTTCCAAATAATAACTCCAAATTTTTAAATTGGATATATTTGAATATGGCCTTAAGATCTGGAACTGTATTAAAATTATATTATTAATTTCAGAATATAAATATAAATTTAAAATTTTATATGCAGTCTCTATGCTGCAAACATCAAAAACAATGGTATACATGTGTTCCCCTACTTACAATCATTTAACTTACAATAATCCAATCTTACAATTATCCCTAAAGTATTCCAAATTTTGCTATTTTCATAGCATATTGGCTAAAAATATTTTTTGTTTTATTAAAAATTTACAGTTGGCCAATGGCTATATAGTAAAATCTATCATTTATCATCTTGGAGGATCTACATTCAATTCAGGTTAATTTTACACCTCATAAATTGGTTCAATTTCAGATGAGTTTACTACCTTTGAGGATATGGAATCCTATTGAACAATTTTATTATCTTGGAGGATGCAGTCTTTCATTTTTTACTATTAATATTAAAATTATTACCATTGTCAATCATTTTCAATTTATGATTTTTTCAATCTATGATGATATTTTCAAAAATAATTCCATTGTAAATAAAGGAACATCTGTACTAAATTAAAAGAATTCCAAATTAGGAAAAATTAATGCTAAATAAATACATGATAAAGATTAATTATCTAATTTAACAATAAAACAAAGTTCAGTTATATTTAGATATTTTCTTTGTGTGTATTTTAATTATTTTTTGATGTTTCATTCAATTATTGTAAAAGTCTAACTTGTAAGCATAAACTTTTAAAAATATATTTTAAAATTAAAAATAGTATCAGTGATCAGCAATCCAGTTTAGCTTTTGAAGAGGTGGTTGCAAAAAGATTAATGATAAATACTCACATTGATGTAAGTAACTAGGCCTGCTATTATCAACTCTAAATTTGATTATGAAAGGAAAGTGTAAAGTAAATTAAAGAAGGTGTAAAATAAATTAAATAGTAGGCTGATAAATATGACATATTGGTTAAGAAGAAGATGAATAAGGAGTCAATCTACAATGAGTTAGAAAATGTCCTCTTTAGAGCACTAGGAGACTTCAAATTTATCAATTCTTATTTCGAGTCCTTTCGTTGTAGTGGTTCTTCGAAGGATGGTCTCGACATTATTTTGATTATTTACTTTCAATAACATATGAGAGACAACTTTTGTGCTGAGTGGACATTCCTTACCAATTGTTTGATCTTCACTTTTTACCGACATAGATTAATTTTTATTACCGAACAAAATATTATACGTATATTTATATTTATATAAAATAAAATTCTTCTCAGGATCCCGTGACCTTACAGTTGATAATTTGTTGAAATCTTACAAAAATAAGGAATAAAACATGTCTTTCAAGATATATATCGTGAATTGTCACTTAAAATTCTTTCTTGAATGTTTAGATGAAATGAAAAATAAATTTTATAGGAGATTTCATAAATATATTTTTAACATGAAAAAATGTTACCAATGTAACTAAAATTGTATAATATTTTAGATTTCTATTGGATTTTATTTAGAGGTGCATTATAAGTTTTATATAAGCAGAAATATATCAATAAAAATTCTTTGTTTCATTTAGTTCTTTATTGTGTTATTATACATAATGGAATCAAAACAAACAAAGCTTTCAATTTAGAAATATGGCAATAGGCTAACTCAATGGTTTCTAAATTTTGTGTCTGCATCCCCTTTTTTCATTAAAATTGGTACACCTCTTATTTTCATAGCTGTCTAATTTTATAAATACTTTTTACTTACAATATAATACTACAAAACAATACATCATATTTTGTATAAATAAAGTTCTTATACATAAAAAATATATATTTATTATAGTGTAATAATTTTTAATAAAATTAAACAAATCTTATAAAAATAATAGAAAAATAGAATAGATCCTATATGTTTAATACAACATAATATTTAATGCAATTGGTGGGCTTGTTTTTCAGCACAAATTCTCTCAAATTGGGTGTCATAGAAGATAATGCTATTTGCAATTTTTTTTCAGTGACTAAACAAGATCGATATTTCGTCTTTAAAATAGCTACAGTAAAAAGATTCAGAACACATGGATATATGTGCCATATTTATAATCTTTTTGATGATTCATTTTTTTCCGACACCAATTCAAATTTATTTTTTGCTTGTTTGTTTCAAAAATAGTGTTTGTTAATTCTTACACATGCCCTTCCAAGAGATTCATGTCTCACAATTTGGAAAACACTGGGTTAACTGATACTGATTTATTGTATAAATTATCTTAAGTCCAAGTTAGCTGTATGGCAACTATTTTGGGAAATAACTTTTGATGATTAAAAATTCTATGAAATTTTGATCTTAATAGTTAAAACTACTTTCATAATAATAATGAAGCTAAAATTTTTCTGTAAGCATAAGTAAATTATAATAATTTTATTATTTAATGAAAAATTAAATATTTATTAAATTAATATTAAACTTTTGTTATTTTTGTTACTGACATCTGAAAAAGGATATTATTAAATTATGTATGTATATATTTTTACAAATATTTTGTAAATTAATATCCAATTTAATTACAAAGTACAGAATTATATATGTATGTTTATGATTATTTCTAGAGATTTGAAACCAGAAAATATCTTATTAGATCACCAAGTAAGAAAATCTTTATTTCTAATGTTATAATTTTTATTAAAAATTTATATTTGTATATTCCATATTTCTTTGAATATAAGCTGATTTTTTTCTCAAAATATTATATAAAAAAATTAGTTCTCAATTTGATTTAAAAGATATTATTGCTATAATTTTATTGCAATATTTTTTTTAATTACTTCTAATTAATTCATAATTAATTCAATGTATTTTCTAAGACTAAAAATTACAAATATTCACTAATTATTATCAATATTTTTATTAATAAATTACAATTAATTAATATCATAAATAATAATTAAATAGCACAAAATATAAAACATCTTGAGAAATGAATAAACTTAAACTATCAAGGTCTTAATAGGTAAAAAAAAACATTTATTAGTAAAGGAATACCTAAACTAATTAATAACTAATATTTTTTTTTACTAATAAATATTATCATGTGATTAATTTTACTTCTTATTAATGTATTCTTTTACTAATAATATGCTCTCATATGATTCCTTTTTCCAATTTAATGAGTTTTATTTTAAGCAATCTTTAAGAGTTCCCATTGGTGGTCGCATGGCCGAATTATGGCAGAGAGCATCCTTAAACATAGAATCTGTAATGCTAACTAAATATATGTCTTTCATTAAATTATTTGTAAATACATAGACAATGTTTTTATTATATGAAAAAGTAAATACCTATCTCTTAACCTTATAGAAGATTTATCAGATCATACTCTTGGCTTGAGCTTAATTCTTGACTAGTCTTCCAAGACATAGGTGCATTTCTTAGACATTTCATTTACTGTTGCTAATTATGCTTTTAACTTGCATGGATATAGAAAAGATAGTTTTTTCTGATCTTTATTCCATTATTGTTTTCTGATTTCCCTACTTATAAAAATGAGCAGTCAGATTGCTTCTGAAAAGAATTCATACAGATTGTACTATTATAGCAATTAGATATCAAGAGTATAATATCATCTTTGCACAGGCTTCAGGCCATCAGATATTCATTTAAGTTTGTGATTAACATTTATACAGGGTCGTGCAGGTAAATCCGGAAAAATTGTGATGTAATTAAAAACGACAAAATTGCAAGAAAAAATAAATTTATTATAAAGAAAACTAGATAAAAACATATTTCCAT